>JAGDQP010002147.1:79819-108994 GCA_022664845.1 Lepisma saccharinum
AGAGAGAGAGAGAGAGAGAGAGAGAGAGAGAGAGAGAGAGAGAGAGAGAGAAACAGCATCACAGTACAATATACTCAAGGGAAGTCAAATGTGATCAGTTACTTGGCCAGTTTGTTCATAAATGACATCACAAATCAGTTTTACTTCTTAAAAGTTAAACTTGAAGGCTACATATTGCAAGACTTAGAAGTGGCGTGTTAGTGATCAGTGTGTTTTGTTTTTTATTCTTAAATTTAGTTCGTATTGGCTAGGAACGACGTTATCGTTTTTCCTTTAGTGATTCTAAACTTGGCTAAACTGCAACGAACCTACGCTTTTAATAGTGAGTGGGACAATCAGTATTGTTTTATTGAATCCAAAGGCCTGTGTGTTTACTGTGTAACGGTAGTGTGTCTATCCCTATGAAAAGTAATACAGAAAGACATTTCCCCACTAATCATAAAGTTTCAATAGTGAATTTCCACTAAATTCTGAATTAAGAGGACACAAAGTGAGGGATCTTAAATCCAAATGAGGGATCTTAATGTCTGTTCACAAAGCCAGTTCAGCAATCAAACAATGCGACATTAGCTTCTTATAAAATCTGTCATGTGTTAGCGAAGAGAAAGAAACCTTTTTAGTGATGGGGAAGTAGTTAAAGAGGCTGTAATCAGTGCGGCCGAGTCTCTGTTTGATGGACGCAAAGATAAAGCACAGATCGTGTCTTCTATCAAAACTATTCAGTTGTCTCACTAGACTGTTGCTAGGCGGGTTGAACACATTTCTAATAATTTGCAAACTAAGCTACATCGCGATTTGGAAGTGTGTGAATATTTTTCACTGCAGTTTGATGAGAGTACGGACATTTCGGATACTGCACAGTTATGTTTGTTTATTAGAATGGTTCTTGCCGTTTTACAGTGAAGGAGCAGTTTGTTGAACTGCTCCCTCTTCACGAACGTACTAGGGGAGAAGACATTTTTTAATGTGTTCCTTAAATTTGTGATGAAGGAGACTCACTTACCGCTTTCAAAACTTGTGGCTGTAACGACTAATTGGTTCCTTCAATGACTCAGAAAAAAAAACAATGGTTTTCTTGCTTTTTGTGCTAAGGACGAATCATTTCCCAAATTATTATCGTATCATTGCGTTGTCCATCAGGAAGCTTTATGCGCAAAAGAGTTGAAGTTGGAGCATATCATGAAAATAGTAACGCCCACTCGTCACCGACTATTCACGTCTGTTTTGAACATTTCAAATGCTGAACATGACGATGTAATTCTTTACTCAGAAGTAAGGCGGCTTAGTAAGGGAAAAGCACTGGAACGGTGCGCCTCAGCAACACAGTGGGCAAGCTTGTGTCTATGAGACAAGGTGTCGTGAGTGGAATATGAGCTACTGGTTCCGTTTCTCCGAAGAGAAACAGTCACCCGCGGCCCAGTGGTTGTGAACCTAAGTTGGGAGCTACAGGTTGCAGACCTCCGAAGAGATATGGTCGCCCGCGGCCCACTGGTTGTAGAAAGGTGGTACGAGCTAACTGGTTCCAGACCTCCGAAGAGATATGGTCGCCCGCGGCCCACTGGTTGGGAACCGTAGAGGATTGTAGATTCCGTACCTCAAATTGAGATACGGTCGTCTACTACAAGTGTTGGGAAAGGAGGAAGACAAGGGGTAATGCCAGCACTGCCTTATGTTCAACGCTGCAAGTTCCACTGCTCGTAGAAAAGCAATCACCTGTGGAACTCCACGAATCTAGAGATATTTTGTTCATCAATAAAAACCATGTGGTTTTCAGGAGCTACATGGATGAGGATAGCAGCAGACCTAGATATGTGGAAAGAAAAGGAGGATGCCTTCATCCAGCAGTGGATAGAAAACGTCTGAATATGATGATGAGGATCATGATACAGTTACAGAATGGGGAACGGGCTGCTGTTCAACACTGTTATATGCACTGTTTTGGATGAGATTAGGGAATTTCTTCAATCTTCTCCCGGGCAATATTAGGAGGAGGTTGATGATATTTCCTTATTATTATTATTATTATTATTATTATTATTATTATTATTATTATTATTATTATTATTATTATTTTGGCAGATATAACCTTCAAATTAAACGAGTTAAACCTCGAATTGCAAGGGAAAGATCGTGATATTTTGGGTATGGTAAGTGCAGTAAATGCTACTCAAAAGAAACTAAAAATATGGATTGCACATTGAAACAAGAAATCTCTCTCTAACTTTCCGAATTTGAAATCTATTGTGGAAAATACCAGTGACGGTGTGTGCAATCTTGATCCCTTAACCCAGAATCTTGAAACCCTTTTAATCGAGTTTGACAGGCGATTTCATCAGTTTTCGACTATTCAACCATCGATAATGTTCATTAAAAAAAAAAAAAAAAAAAAATGCTTTGAGTGATGTTGGTGAATTTGAAACTTTGATTTGCGAAATTTAAAAAAAATTATAATCTGGAAGAGGTTGAACTGGAAATTTTAAATTTACAAGAAGACATGGCTTTGAAATCTACCTATACCGCGCTGGGCTTTTTGTGGACAGGAATAAATACTCATTGGCTCGAAGTGTTGGTCTGAAGATACATTCGTGCTTTGGTTTGACCTGTCTATGCGAAGTGTTCTTTTCGTCTATGAACGTCATCAAAAACAAAAACCGTTCCTGCCTAACAGACGCACACTTAGAGGATGCATTAAGAGCAGCTGGTTCCAGTTATACACAAGATTTTGATCAACTTACAGAGGGCATGCAATGTCAAGTTTCTCACTAAGTAGGTAAGTATATACATTTTAACACACATATGTTAAGTCCTCTTATTATCCTGTTGTGTAATAATAACAATATCCGATATATTGTTATTATTATTGCTAAAATCGGTACACCGTGCCCGCCTCTCCATATGCATGGGTCAGATGCGCCCCAACAAATGAAACGGTTGGACAGCGCTGGTCTGAAGTAATAAGTGTTTTAAATAATTTACTTGTAGATACAAGATTTGACTGGCAGTAAATAACATCATAGGCGAGATAGCCACATAATTCAGCTACAAATGCATCCTTTAAAACACTTATGAGTTCACATCTTAGAACTCCGTAAGTATTATCTTCCTTTCTTTTAAAAACTATAATATTCTTGTTAGTTTTCGATAATTTTCAAAATTCGAAAAATGCTGTATGCGACCCTTGCTGCAGACTATCTTAATTTTGAATGTATTTATGGCCTTCAAGCATCTCAGGCTTACACCAAGATAGGGTGCGGGGGAGAGGATATTGGAAAGTTATAGCTCAGGATGTAGTTAGTGGGCACCATCCGGGCATTTGCCTGGTGTGATTAGGGAAAATCCTGGAAAAATCTCAGGCAGGATGCACAACCAGAACTTTTCGATTGCTAAACGGAGCCAGGGCTCCTCGTTCAGAATATCTGAAGTTGGCGATCTCAGTATAGTATCCCGCTTGTTGATCGAAAGTCAGTAAGACGTTACGATCAGGTTCACTAGTGTTCAAAATTAAAGCAAAATTTACAAAAAGTGATAAATAATTGTTTTAAAATGTCATACGATATCTATGCATGGTCAAAATCATATTTCTATCCGTTTTTATGTAGAAAGACATAGTTAATGGTAATAACGAAGGGTTGGCGCTAGTATAGTAAGTGACTGCAGCCCTAGGCTGTAAAAATTACGTCTACGAAAGTATACGAAGGTGTTGATTATCAGTTTTTTTTAAAGGAAGATGATACCAATGATACTGAACAGCTTAGAAATGACTAAAAGACGACTGTTAAATGACGCTTTACGCTGGAGAACCATTGGAATACTTGAAGCAGAACAGTCACAGATCAAAATCGTCAGATAACTCAGAGTGAATTCCTCAGTGGTTAATCGTCCTTGGAGACTGTTGATTAACACTGAAGAAACGTCCAGAAGACCAGTCAAGACAACTCAAGAGTTATATCTGGAAGCGAAGATCGTTATTTGCTGTTAAAAGCCAGGCGCCAGAATTGGAGAAGCATCCGTCAACTGGCATCTGCCCACACTGCTGCAACAGGAAGACAGATAACTCGGTAAACTGTGGATAAAAGTCTCGGGGAAAGATGACTGTATGCAAGGTGACCAGTAATTTGTGTGCCTTTGAACGCTGATCAGAGAAGGAATCGTCTACAATGCTGTCGAGATCAGAGTCATTGGGTATATGTAAATTGGACGTTCCACAGTGCGGCCGGTTCCAAAAAAGCTAGCCAAAAGTCCCATAAAAGTAACTAGTTAGGGATTTTTTCATGTTGGGTTGGTTACAGTACATCTGTAATGGTCAGAAATTACTTATAAAAGTGGTTATTTCCTTTTACCTGTCCCAGATGGGAGTCACAAAGCTACCTTTGTTCGATTGGCATCGATTGTGTTACTGAGGCAGTAAACGACGCACGTGTTGAAAGTTGTATACAACTTTAGATTGAAGCAGATCAGAACCACATAAAATGGAATCAACGTCTGAAAGTACGTAGAATATACAGGAAAATGCGAAATAATAATTTATGAAATATAAATTATTAGTGAAACAATAATTTTTATTGATGTTTATTTAAAAATCGTTAAAATATGATATGTTATTATGAAAAAGTTATGTTGCTTCAAGTTGTTTCGCTATCAGACCTATTTTAAGTTATAGACAAATATAAGTTCGCCAATATAAAAATAAAATAAAATGCTGCCCGAAGTTGCTTCTGTTTGTTATTCAATTGTTTCTAAATGGTGGACCCAAAAATCCATTTTCCACACCGTTTGAGCTAGAGAAACGAAATCAGGCGCAAAGGTATATTATCACGATTAGTTTAGGAAATATTGCAACATGTTGAAAAAGTTGTCATCTTGGATCAAAAATGGCCGCCAAACCTATTGTTATATAGAGTACAGAGCCTAAACCGCTGAAGCTAGAAACACCAAATTAGACATGCACGTACATTATTACCAGTAGGTTAAGAGAATATTACAAAATTAGATCCAAAAGGGCGGACCCAAAAATCCATTTTTTTTACACCGTTTCAGCTAGAAAAACGAAATTTGTCATAAAGGTGTATCATCACGAATAGTTTAGGTAAGTATTACACAATAACAAATAAATCATTACGATATGCTGAAAACGTCGCCATCTTGGATTCAAAATGGCCGCCCAAAAGCCAATCAGGAATTATTTATTTAAAAAAAAACATATTTCAATAAAAAAATATTATTTAAGTATACGCTAAAATGTTAAAATGTTGTTAAGGGGGTTAAATTTTGCAACTCTCACTTCAAATTCGTAATCAGCGACCCAAACAACCATGCACATGATATTCATCTTGACTGTAACATGATATACAGGCTGTTTCACGAATAGGGGTTGTCAATAGGATATGAAGGGGGTTACTTTTGGCAACTCTGACTTTGATTCCTAATCAGCGACCAAAAAAACCCCACGATTTTGAGATCATTGCGTTTTTTATTTTTGGCCAGCTTTTCTGGAATCGGCTGCACTGTGTGTTTGTATTATTCAGTAATGAGTCGTGGTTTGCTCTATAGTATGATTCTCGGTGGTGCATCATCCGGGGTGAACAGGGAACAGGATATAATCCTTCCGACATCATCGAACGTGATCAATACGGGAAGTGACGTGGTGATTTTGTGGGCCAGCATTAGCAGCACAGCACCTGAAGAACGCCTCTACGCGAAACCACCAGGGTGAATGGACAAGACAAACCTGCTCCCAGATATCACTATCAGATCTCGACAGTACATTTGAGAGAGTTTCAGCAGGATGTGGGAAGAAAAAATATTCCTTATCCATGACGATGTCCGCCCTCATAGAGATGTATTTATGGACGACTTTTTCTTTTCAAACTGGACCTATTGCCCTTTTAGACTGGCCAGTGCGTTAACCGGCCTTAAATCTAACTGAACGTATTTGCGACAACCTAGCAAGAGAGTTTCTTCGCGATCACGGCCACCCATCTCATTTGATGCTCTCACAATAGTTCCGCATGAATAATGGGAGCTACTGCCACAAGACCTTTTCGTTGCTCCTAGCAGACTTGTATCGCTGCTAGAGGTGACTACATACCCTACTGAGCTCCATTTTGGGGGTTTCTCACTTCATGTTGTTTACTGATCTTATTATTATAATTCTGGCTTGTATCCGTTTGTGATATTGCAACCATGAGATTGTGTATTTTTAAAGTATAAATGCTGTTTCTTTGCAGTTTTGATTTCGTTGTATACCATACCCATGCATACCTTCCTGTAACACCAAGTGATGATTGCTTCGATCTACTTTAATTTTAGACACTAGTGTAGAAAATCAACATGCGTACAACTTGAATTCATTTTTGCAGCATTGCAAAGAGAGAAGAATGCACTTTTTCTTGTAATGCCTGTGACGTCGTATAACCTTGACCGCTCCTAGTTTTCAATGCACAAAAGAGCAAAAAAAAAAAAAAAAAAATAGAAAGGAATTTAACAACCATTATCCTCGTTCAACATCCTATAAGCATTAATGAAGAGTAGGTTTTTTATGTTCTCTGCAATCAGTTAAGTTTTGCAATGACTTTTATTGCTAAAGGTCAACTTGAGTGAAGAGCAGTGTTGCACCTCAATGTTTCTATGACCTTAGATAATAATAATAATAATAATATATGTTACTTTCTACATGTTATCCAGCATTGACATTAAACAATTACAATTAAGCTAATTCATCTATTTTTTTTTCACAAGAAATGTCGTTTAAAACAAAGCCTTAGTACCAGAGGCCTAAATACATTTTATGTTCCCCTTCCCAGCAAGAGAATACCTAAAGCTGGAGGTCGATTCGATCCATTGAGAGGCGATCCATTGAGAGGCTAAAGTGAAGGGCTTCCCTGGTCGGGTCGGGGCCCTCGCATTGCGGGGAATTGCGGGCTCGCGCCCCTCGCACTTTTATGATATCCTTAAAACTGTTGAAGGGTATCATAGTAGTTACTCCTATGCTTACACGCAAACATACTGACGGGGCAGAAAAGAATTATATATGCAAAAAGGAATCGGCAAAGTCTAAGCTGTACGTGTCTTCTTGAAATTTGTCTGGTATGATTGAGGAAAACCCTGGGAAAACCTGTTAGAATGATCTGCCGCTGGAATGGAACCGAGGACCTCCAAAATACGGTACCTTAGACCAAGGGCCCCGATTTCTGTGTAACTGTGGGGGGGGGGGCCCATTCAGATATTTTTTTGTTGCCAGATAAGGGTCTAAGAAGGCACATATGATACAAATCCAATTCAGATTTTGCCAAATATTGTATATATGTATAAAAAAAACCACATATAATAGTATATATATAGTCATTATGAAGGCTTTCCCAGGCCCAGATACTACAGAATTTAACTATGTTTCCATATCGTTAAAAAAATCACTAAAGCATATTATGTTCTAACTAATAAGAACAAAGTTTCTGCTGTTAGTAGAAAATACACTTAGGAAATAACAGAAACTGATGTTAGCCTATGCAGTGGAGTTATTCAGCTTTTCCAAATCTGTTTCTCTTTTTGTCCGGCTCACCCTTCCACCGCACTACTGGTTTATTGGACAAATATTGTTTTGCTTCTTTTAATTCTCGGTTCCCGATCTCGACAGGCATGATATAAGAAGCTTTTGTCTCACCTACAGTGAGAAAAAAAAACTATTTGGACAAGTTGAACAAAGAGGAAAAACAGACTTATCACACGCAATACGTGGTTCGAAATCTTTTGCCCTTTTATGATAATTTGGATACGTTAGATAGAATACTATAGAAATAACTACTACTCGATACACCTGTAAGGTAACGGGCAACGAAAGAGTGAAAACTACGTAATTTCATCGCCAAAATATATTTTCACAGCCCCATACTACTCTCGAAAGAAATGTTTTAGGTACCCTGTTGTGCACAAAAGCACTCTGCGTGGTGTATTGAAGCAGTCCACACCATGGCAGGCATAAAGAAGCAGCATGGGGAACAATTGAGCTGAACAACATTGGAACTGCTCGCTTTAATTTCAAATTACGTGCGGAAGGTAAAAGGTACTGAGACATAGCCAAGCTTGTTTGAAAGCCATGCTCTAGCATTCGATGCATCATAAAGAAACATAAAACACAATAATTACTGGGGGTTCGTTCTGGCCAACTAAGGAAACTAACTGCCCGGAATGAAACCTACATTCTTCATTCTGTGAACAAAACTCAAAGAATTAGTGCTAAAGATTTGGCTGCTTCACTTGCCTATTATATTCAAGTTAATGTTACAGATGTGTAGATGTGAACAAAAAAAATGGGGATCAGATGTGTAGTCAGAAACAAAACACACTTTATCAGAAGGAAGCAGAAAGAAGTTCTAATTTCCCCCAAAATATAAATATGAGTGCCTGAAATTTTGGAAAAGATCTTTATTTTTTTTTCTAGGATGAGACAAAGATAAACTTGTATTATAGTGATGGATATCAGGATGTGTGGCGAATGAAGAATGAACTTTCAGAAAGCAGAACATTGGTTCAATTGGTAAAAATGTTGGAGGATCTGTCATAATTTGGGGTTGTGTAATTACTAATTTAATGGCCATTATTCATACCCTGGATACATCTTCTAAATCCCAATTTCTTTAATGAATTTTGAATTGTTTGTGGTGTAACATTAACTTACATATCCTAGGCGAGTGAAGTAGCCAAATCTTTAGCACTAATTCTTTGAGTTCTATTCACAGAATGAAAAATATAGGTTTAATTCCGCGCAGTTAGTTTTCTTGGTTGGCCAGAACTGATTCTATTCCGCAATAATTGCTCTGTTTACGTTACTTTATGCTGTATCCAACGGTAAAGCATGGCTTGCAAACAAGCTTGGCTTTCCTGATTCGGTGTGGATTGCTTCAATACACTACGTAGACTACTCTTGTACACAAAAGGATACCTAGAACATTTATTTCGAGAGTAGTATTGGGCTATCCAAATTTTTTTTTTTTTTTGCGATGAATTTACGTAGTTGTCACTCTCTCGTTGCCTGTTACCTTACAGGTGTATCGAGTGGTAGTTACTTCTATAGTATTCTGTCTAAGGCATCCAAATTATCATAAAAGGGCAAGAGATTTCGAAATGGTGAGTTATTTACGTGTGCTACAGTCTGTTTTTCCTCTTTGTTGAACTTGTGCAAATCTTACCCGCTGTATATAGTTTCCCTATTTATATGTTGTATTAGAAATTCAAAATTACGGTATTAACGGTAGACAATAATTGCATCCAAACAGCAGTTTGAAGGATATATTTCCTAGTGCAAGTCTACTCTTACTTCTGTGAGAGTTGTTCTTGTCGCTTACTTTTCTTGTATCCTTTTTTCATTTTCTTAAATTATGTTTGTATATGATGAAATCACGATGAATGATCCTTAACCCTCGGAACGCCAAGATAATTTCATCTCACGGAACGCCAAGATGAGTCATTTTCAACCCATGTATATTTCTCGTATCAAATAAAGTACTTCTTCAAAATCAAGGTATTTCAGAGTATGGGTGTATTCATTGTATTGTATTTATTTGTTGTATTTTATTTTTTCAAGTAGATACTACAAAATAATGAAAAATGCAGAAACGTTAATACATCATATTAACCTTGTAACCATTTTCATGGCTGCACAAAAATGAAGATACCATGAGTCACTTACTTATTTACACATATAAAGCACTATATAAAACTATCAGAATCAAACTACCTTCCTCTTTCACTCTCACATGTAAAGGACACCGTATCTGTTGTATTCTGATTCTTGCAAATGAAGCGATTACATTGCTGACAGTATGCGGAGTACCTGTCTTTACCACTACACAAGCAGCATCGTCCACGTTTCTTCGCTCCTTGATTGAGAGATTATAAAGTGTAGGTCGTTTGGAAAGAGACGTGTGATCAGTAGAACCAACAACAACTTGTTATTTTAGTATGAAATGACATTTAAAAATAGTTACACAAAACGCCAAGATTGGGTCAAAATGACTCATGCTTGATTTTCTTAAATGATTATACAATAAATACATGGGCTTAACGTCATTTTCTACCATAAGGTTTTTGGACACGTACGTGAAGAATACACAGACTTTCACTCTTCCATTTAATGAAAAATGGACAAAAATAATATTTTGACGGTATGGGTCATTTATGACCAGATCTTGGCGTTCCGAGCGTTAAACGACAGAAAATACGTTTTTATTTTTCCTTTCATTCTTTGTTTTCTTTTTCTTTTCTTTTCTAACTAAATGGTCTTTATCGATGTTATGCACGAAACTCCAGAAACAACACAAGCAATGCACGAATTAACTCATTTAGCCAGGGAATGGGTATTATACGTGATATAATTTATATAAGTACTGTAGCACACGAGTTTCAGGGAGGAATTTATCAATGAAATAGATTTGCCAAGGGGAGATAAGCTTAGTAGAAAGGGAAAACAAATGACAATGTACTGTAGAAATAGGAGAACCGACTTTTCCTTATCATTTGGGCCCCACATTAGGGGGGCCCACTTCAGCTTTGGGGGAGGGGCAGGGCCCCCAAAGCCCCTCGGGATCGGCGCCCTTGCCTTAGACAAAGATTCTCTTCTTTCGTACAGACGAATCCAATTACGCAAAGTGGTACTTACACAAGGATCTATGCAGAAACAGCATTTTGTAAATAAGGAAGAAAGCAAATAATGAAGAAGAGGGCACACTACACATAGAATTAGAAGTGACGTAGATGTAAATTGTCATTAATCTTAACATCCTTCAAAAAAAGGCTGCCTAACATCTTGAGTTTGTCTTTATTTCCAGTCCCCGTTAGTCAGTACGGCAAGTAGTATATGATTTTATGTTTTGTCGTGTTCAAGGGCTCGAGTACACACCACAGATGATAAACACGTTTTAGTTCACACATGTCACACTGCATACGTTACAAGCGCAGAATAGATCTGCCATGTCACTAGCGGCAATACAATAGTCTAGGTCTAGCTTGAATCCAAATAAAATATCAAGTGAACTTAGTACAATCAATTCCAAATTGGAATGAAGCTTGTTACATCAATCGTAATTACACAAACGAAAATCAAATGAAAATCAAGCTTGTCATGCTATATGGGCATATCAAACCCAGTGATTCCGCCATATCCCCTGTGTGTGGGGACGTTTACCCCCAAAGTCTCGACCCCCCTAACTTTAAAGTTTTTGATGTGAAAAATCGATAGAAACCGTAAAAACTTCACTTACACCCTCCCAATTTTGACTTTACAGACCCCCAAACTGAAAATCCTAGCGGAATGAATCCATTCACTTTGTCAACACGACCAAATAATTATTATTAACCAAACATTGTTGAGTAAATATTTTCGCACTATTTCATCCTAATTAGATACATTTAGTGAATGAGATGCAATGAAAGAACCAAATTATCTTAGTACCCCCAACCAAGTTCTTTTTTCTGTCTCGTTTTCTGTGGAAAGTGCTTTTAAATGAATAAAAATAATACTTATTATTGTTGTAAATAGTTGGACAATCAAATATATTATTGACTTTCACTACGTAAATGGAATACCAAAGATCACCTGAAAATAGAACGCTATAAAACATAAGGTAGTTATTTATGTGGACACAAGAGTTCTCTTCCTTTCATAATAAAATTCTTAAGCATCACAGAAGTGAATGTTTCAGAAAGATGAGAAAATTTCAAGCAGGAAATTAAGCGCCTTAAATAATTTACAAAAAGTGAAGTCCAATTAGTTTTTATTTCGTCTTGTACGAGAAATTTCTGCACAATATTAAAATATTACATGATATTTTTATACTGACGCAAATATTTCAAATTCTTAGCGGTTGCCCTTACGATGTTTACGGTATATTTGATATATTTAATTTTGTAAAGTGTGTTCGTCTACCGTAAATGCTGCCTTTCGCGGTGTATTCGATTCCACGCTTGTTAATAAAGGAACGTAGACATGAATAACTAATTAGGTTGCGAGTCAGAAACTATGCACGACCTCTATCTCAAAGTGACACTGGACTGACTGATGGAACTGAAAATGTAATGAACCAGGAGTTTTGGGATTTTAAAAGTATGGTTTTTGTCTTCGTAAATAGTTGGTTTCGCCCATTTTAGGATATTTTCTAACATACATGTAAATGAAGTGAACTCACAAATATCTCCATTAAAATGAAATGAAATTAACGGGTGGGGGGCGTGCCTCCCCCCAAATAAAAATTTGGATAATACAGTAGATAAAGTAAGTTTTAATCAGTTCCTACGCGATATCTGTAGGTCAGTCCATCTGAAATAGTTCAGTTTGGCTGCTTGACCCTTTTCAAAATAATAATATTTATATCCCTTATTCCTTATATAAGAATAATTCAAAAGAAATATTATTATTTTACAAATCTATTAATTAATGACAGTCATTTTTGTTTTGCGGCGAATGCCAAAATTTGTGTTATCATACGTTTACGGATAATGTAGTATCTGCAGACTGATTTATCATAGGACATTCAAAAAAAGAACATACTTTCCTTTAAAATCCGAATCATAATTTTAGTCCGCTGCAAGAAAAAAACTAAAACGTCATCGAACTGGTCAAAACGGTATCCAAATATGATGGCTAAAATAGAAACAATTCCGGAAGGGATTGAATATCAAAGTTGATTTTTGTGCACATATTTCATGCACATGTTCAAGGTTGATGAACAATTTTTTTAATGAATTTTTGAGAATGCAAAAATTCGTATTTTATGCATAATGAAGGCCCAATTTCTCTGTTGGAACAAAATATAAAAATCTATTTCTTTTTTCACCAGTTATATATCAATTTATGTCAGGAGAAACTAACTTAAAAAATTGAAGTTTGATATTGAAATTTGAAAGGAGCTACAAATTTGCAAGTGCTCGTGTGTGCTTTGGTAAATGCTATATTAAAACCAGAGTGCCAAAGAAAGATGTGAAAGTAGATCCTGAAATATCCTTGTAACAAAGCTTATTTGATATATATATCCAGTGTTCAGTTGGTAACATGGTTGCTACGTATTTCCACTCGATCTTTGTTCATTCCGTTATGTAACCAAGCCTTTTGCAAAATGTTGCCACCTTTCTCTGTGTGTGTGTGTGAAGTGCTTATACAGCTTATCTCTTATTACTTAAGCATATCAATTATCCTTAAAGTAGTAAAATCGTTCTCTATAATTCTGCTTGCATTAAAGAATATTTATTTTAAAACCAGTCATTTTATGGGTTACCAATGCAAGCACGAACATTATTCATCCCCAATCTGTAAATCTGTAACTTCCTTGAAACTCAAACATCAAAGTTCAAATTTCTACTTTACGTTCTCCTGACGTAAATATATAATGTTGTGAAGAAATTAGATTTTTATATTTTATCCCTCCAATATGCATAAAATATGAAATTTTGGATTTTCATAAATTCATAAAATATTAAGGAATCATATATCAACATTCACATTTTATATACCTTCAATATACTTTGATATGTAATCATGTACAAAAAAATCAGTATTAATATTCAATCCCTTCCAGGCGAGAAAGTATCCTGAAAGCCGGAATTGTTTCCATTTCTACCATCATATTTGCATACCATTTTGACTAGTTCGATAACGTATAAAGGTGTTTTTATGGAGAGGACCAAAATTAACAAACATATGTTAATGGATAGAATGCTTTAGTTTGAATATCTATGATAGACAAGTGGGCAGAAATTACATTTTCCTTAAACATATGCTAACAGAAACTTTGGTATGAGCCGCGGTACAAAAATGGCGGCTATTAATAATTCAGTTAGCATAAAAGTTAAAGGATACCCGTTGTGAACTATTTCAAGGAATATACATATTTTTTTGAAAGAGCTTAAGCAATAAAGCTGGACGTTTCAGATGCATAAACCTTGGTTGAGTAAACTTTGAATAAACACAAAGATGTGTCCCCTTAAGCAAATATCAGGCCCCCCTGCGACAATACGTCTGGGTACACCGCTGTGGAAATGTTCTCTTTCTAGATAGAACTCCGCTGCTTCTCGATATAAATTATTCTTCAAACTTGAAATACCGATTTCTCATCGTTTTTAGAGTGATTCACAATGCATCAGGGATTCTATCTGTCATTTGATACTGCAAAGGTTATCGAAAGATCGGTTTATCGCGTTGCCTTTAGTTGCCTATTCTCAGCAGAAAACTTGAATATTTTCTCAGTGTAGCGTGTACGTATAGTAAAGAAATCGGTCAAATCATGACCAAATGTCAGAATATAATGTTAAGAGATGCTTTTTTTTTTTCAATGTTACTTCATTATCTTCGTGAAAGATTCTAAATCATTCTTGACTAATTTCAAGTATACTTGTTTTTCAAAATTATACTAAAAGTGAAAAAAAAATAATAATTGTGTAATTTAGTCAATCTTAAGTTGAGCTTTAAAATAGAAGGTGATCTGATATGATTTGTAATGCTATCCCAAATTCATACCGGTAACTCATATTTCATAAATGTGATTAATAGCATGTTACAGGCGAATACGAAGTTTGATTTTCTTCTGGGGTATCTTGATTTTAGAGCTACCTAGACCTTAGGTAACAATTTTTCTAGCACTTTAGTGCAGTTTTGAAAAGCAAATATGCGCATATAGACTTCATTTTTCTCCCATTCTTATGAAATGTATTAGATAGAGAGAGAGGAGAGAGATATTGGCGAATTAAGGAAACAAGAGGAGATTAATGGAAATTCAGAGTAAAAATAATAAACTAATTAATCATTGAAAGGCATAATAGGAAATTTATTCAAAAAAAATATGTAAAATCGGTTATTAAAAATCAATTAATATATATTTTAGTTCGAAGTTGAGTATATAGAAAGGCGTATATTAGTAAGCAATGTGATAATACTCGACTTTTGGGGAATATCAGGCCTATTACTGTTGCACTTTATATATTAGATTATATCACTGACAGCTAAATAAAGATCCTTTTCTTCGTATAGATTCTTCGCCTGGCGCTAGGGTACCTCGGATCGATCCCTGCTCATATCATGTGGGTTTTGTGGTTGACAAACACCGTGTGCGTGGATTTTCGCGGGGTTCTCCCGTTTCCTCTCGCTATCTTCATTCCACCACTTCATCTCATCATCATCCATTCGGCCTGAGCCAAAGTTGCCTAAAGGCTTTAAAAATTAAATTCAAATTCGTATACATTATTCGTATATGAAAACACTCTTTGCATTTGGAAACACATGTTTTGCACTACTGCTAGCATTCATAATTATGAAGGAAGTGTAGAGAATATTATATTTTAAACATCAGCCAGTGCAGAAGAGTTTATGAAATTGCCTTTATTTTGGACATTGTATTATTTTGTATTCTTCTTCTTCTTATTATTATTATTACTCCTTAAATCTGTACAGCAGTTGCATTCTGATTCACCAAAGACTTTCTTCCGGCAATTAAATATCGATTTCCAATTTCCGACGCGATTTACACTATTTTTTATCGATATCTGAAAGAGTCTTGAATATGATCATGGCCGGATTTACCATTAGGCCTACTAGGGGGCAAAATTTTCACAGGGGCGCACTTTACAAGGAAAAATTAGAAATCACTATTCAAAAGGCGCGACAAAAACATTTTCGGCCCCCAAAAAAACATTAACTACCATCACCTTTGACCCGGGCGACCCCTCGTTCTTAACTGACTTTATTGTCTAGGTTGGAAGAGGAGAAGAACGGGAGGTGTGACGGAAGAAGGATCGGGGCGCTGATAGTCAGGCATAGGGCGCCTAGTCGCCTAAATCCGGTCCTGAATCTGATGCTTTATCAATAGAAGCAGTAGATGAAAAGGATTTGTGTTGCCTAGCCTACCTTTCCCAAAGACATATAATATATTTCTTCTAGGCTACAACAACAAAAAGTAACTCTTTCAGGCTGTAATTTCTTGAGTTTCTCTTGCTCCATGTCTTGCTGAATGATACTATATATTCGTTCAATTGTACTTTCTCTGCATTTGTTTTTAACAATCTTCTCTATGCTTTGGATATCTTTCTTCACACCTATTTCCACCTCCTTTTCAATTCGTTCTTATTCGCTTCCACGTCGTTCTCCACATCCAGCAAACCTGCTGTCGGCGTTCTCTACTTACCTTCAATTTCACTTGCTCGAAGCTTTGCCCCGTTTATTGTAACCTACTCGTGATGATACATCTACATACTAAATTTCATTTTTCTAGCTCGAACGGCGTGGAAATGTTCTCTGGCGACCATTTTGAATCCAAGGTGGCGACTTTTTCAAAATGTTGTAATGTTTTCTTAAACTAGTTTCGATATTACACCTTTATGCAAAATTTCGTATTTCTAGCTCAAACGATGTGGATAATGGTTTTTCGCAGCGCCGGATTTACCCATAGGCCCACTAGTCCCGGGCCTAGCGGCGCACTTTACAAGAAAAAAATAGAAATTCCTATTTAAAACGCGAGACAAAAACAATACATAATTTTTAAAAAGAAAAGCATAGGGCACACCAATCGAAGAATTTATAAAGTGATTGTAGGCCTGTATGAGAGAGCGCCCGTGCTTTTCTTTTAGTCATGCATAAACATTTTTTTTTTTTTACTTTTAGTACGAATTGTTTAAGTATGTGTTTTTTAATATTTTTTTTTAGTCTATGTCACATACAGCGCGTCGCTGTTATTTGTACCTCTGCTAATCGGCAAGAGGTATTTTGTGCTAACTATGCATGAAGGCGTAATTTACACTATAATTTTTGTATATGAGGAAAACTAGTGTCTTTTCGGCTCCGCAATAGTTAGGTACCGTTCGCTCGAATCCTGCTGCCGATCGTCCTGACTGACGTTTCCCTTTAGTTTCCTTCAGTTTCACCAGACGAACGTCAGAGTGGTACCTTAACTAAGATACCGGTTGCTACCCTCCCATAACCTATCCTGGTCTGATCCAAAGATGGATTTAAAGACCTTATAATTTTTAAAAATATCTTAACGTGTCTTTCATGACAGGAGAAACATTTTCTCCCTAACTTGGTTTTATATTTTCAGGAGATGAATATTCCGGGAGATGGTGCTTAAAATTCAAAGAGCTGCCCACGTATTCAACGTAGCTAATGAGCCTGTAGTGTCGCTTATGCCCATTCCTAGAGATTTTGTAACTTTGAAGCTGCTAGTTCTTTTAAGGGCGACTTATTGGCGGGTGGACCGATATACTGACTAACAGATACCGGTACATAGCACGGTTCAATTCTGTAAATCTACGTTTCTTTTTTCCTACATAAAGAGAAGTGGAAAAGAGGATGAATCAATAAATGCTAAATAGCGAGGAGAAAATATGATGACTTCACTATGCTTTAATTTACTTTAAAGTGTTTTTGTATGTCTTTGCATGATATGCCAGGTGTATGCATAAGTAGTTTCCGGTTTACCTAAGAGATGGCGCCAGCGAAAAGTACGCAGCGTATTCATTTGACACATACGTAATTTTGTTCGTCTGACATTAAACTACAAACACACACAAGTTGAATCCGACAAACACTAGCGTCTTTCTTTTATCGTTCAGTTATCATGTCGAAGTTTCTGCCTGAAAAAGAACATTTGTGGCACGTATTGCTTTTCTTATTTAATCAAAAGAAAAAGGCTGTTGAAAGTCATCGTGTGCTGGTAGAAACATATGGTGAGCACGCTCCATCGATTAGAACATGTGAGACATGGTTTCGACAATTTAAAAGTGGTGATTTCAATGTAAAAGACAGTGCGCGCTCTGGTAGACCACAAAAGTGCGAAAACAAGCAATTGCAGGTGTTATTGGAGGATGACCCAACTCAAACTCAACAGCAATTGGCAAAAGCATTAAATGTGTACCAAAACACAATCAGCAGACGTTTACGAGCAATGGTGAAGATCAATAAACTGGGTAAATGGGTCCCACACGATTTGAATGAACGTCAAATGGAAAATCGCAAAGTCACTTGTGAAATGTTGCTTCAACGCCACGAAAGAAAATCCTTTTTGTATCGAATTGTGACGGGTGACGAAGAATGGATTTATTTTGAAACCCCGAAGCGGAAAAAAATCATGGCTTTCACCTGACGAAGCCGGTCCTTCAACACCAAGGCCAAATCGCTTCGGCAAGAAGACCATGCTTTGTGTCTGGTGGGACCAGAGCGGTATTGTGTATTACGAACTCTTGAAGCCCGGCGAAACCGTTAATGCACAACGCTATCACCAACAAATGATTAATTTAAATCACGCATTGATCGAGAGACGACCGGAATGGGCCCGAATACATGGCAAAGTGATTGTGTTACACGACAATGCGCCGTCTCACACAGCAAAACCAGTGAAAGACGCCTTGAAATCGCTTGGATGGGACATCCTTCCGCAACCGCCGTACTCCCCAGACCTGGCGCCATCTGACTATCACCTCTTCGCATCAATAGGGCAGAGCAGCATTTCAGCAATTTTGAAGACGTTGGAAAATGGCTCGACGAATGGTTTGCCGCAAAAGACAAGTAGTTTTTCTGGCATGGTATGCATCAATTACCTGAAAGATGGGCGAAATGTGTAGAAGCCGATGGCTAATATTTTGAATAAAACAAAATTAATTTCTCTTGAAAATTACGTGTTTTCTTTACCACAAAAACCGGCAAAAACTTATGCATACACCTGGTAAGTGTCTTTAGTGCTTTGTGTTTTGTACGGTAATTGTAATTTTTAGATTTTTTAAACTTTAAAAATGCATTAAGAAAATGTTTGTGTTTTGCATTGTGATTAGAATTGTTAATTTTTAGATTTTATCTTCTGGAAAACTTAATAAACGTATTTAGAAAATTTTAGAGCTTGTAATTGTTAAAATTGTAAATCTTATAACGAATTAGTAATGTGCCATTTGTGATATTAACAAAAGTAGAATCCAAAAACGGCTAAAGTTAGGATTCTTCTTAAAGCTGTATAAACTCGTGAACGAAATGTAATACCAATAGTGTAAATAATAACATTGAAAAAAGTTTGTATTACCTTTTTGTTCAGTGTAATTAACATATTTTCAGCAAGTAGCCTACAATAATTTAATTAAAATTGCTCATTGTATTCAGTGACATTATTTTATTGTGATATTATTGAAGAATATTTGGTAAATAACGACATTATCAGATTTTAATATTTATTATCTCGTTCTTATTATTAATGGCTAGAAGACGGAGGAGAGTCATTCTCATATGTGAGGATAGGAAGAGGAAAAGGATGGAGGCACGAGGGCGTTGGAAGTCATGGGTCTAGGGCGCCTGGATGTATAAATCCGGCCCTGGTTTTTGGTCGCTCATTTTGAATCCAAGAAAGCGTTGATATAGTAACTTCCCACTCGGATCTATTATCTGATCATATGCAAAAAGTCATTCCAATCGGTCAAGTCGTTTTGGCGGGATGATAACACAAACACATATAGATAGATAGATAGATAAAATTACTGCTTTTATTAGATCGCGGCTCGGTGAATTAAAATGCCTCTAGCTCCTGCGCTCGAACCCAAGCAACCTGTATGCAAAATTTGGTTGAAATCAATAAACGCATGTCGATTTGTATCGTGTTCAAACACACATACATTAGGTTACATGTATAAATATATATTGCTGTAAATGGACAACCTAAGATATTATGCACATTCACTACGTACGAGGACAAAGACTAGCAAATAGAACGCTATAAAAACATAAAATAATTACATATGCGGACACAAGAGTACTCTTCCCTTCATAGGAAAATTCTGAACCACCAAAAAGCTAATGTTTCAGAAAGCTAAGGAAACGTGAAACAAGATATCAAGCGCCTTAAATTATTTACAGAGAGATCAATCAATTTAGTTTTTGTTTTGTCTTGTACAAGAAATGTATTTACAATGTTAAAATCCTACAAGAAATTTCTATACTTATGCCAATATTTTAAATTCTTAGCAGTTACCCTCACTGCTTGTCAGAGGAATACATGACTAATGCTTAATTTTGTAAAGCGTGCTCGTCTAAATGCTGCCTGCCTTAGGCGGTGTATTCGATTTAACGCCTGTTAATAAAGAAATGGAGATATTAATAATTAATTAGGATGCCAGTCAGAAACTTAAACTGGCAACTTTGCGAAAACGAGACATTTCTCATCAATGTGCAAGACCATGCACGACCTCTATCTAAAAGTGATAGATGAACAGAGCGAGGCAATGGGCGACTAAAGTCTTTACATCATATCCGGTAGGTTGCTTGGTAACCCGCCATATTATAGTCTAAACAAACAGCATTTTGGCAATGGGTTTGTGATGTTTCTTCGATATTCATTATGGTTTTGTGTTTGTGCCAGATTTTCATCATTCCAATGAAAGAGACACGTCTTGCTTTTTTTTTTTGTTTCCAAAGGTCTGAAACTAGAAAAGGAAGTAGAAGGAGACAATTTGCCAATTAACCAATTTAATGCAATGAAATTGAACGCAATTTTACATACGTTGATATGATTATAAGGATGATTCATCGTTGATTTTCCGAGTTCTAGAAAGAACTGTTTAAAGATATACTTTTCTTAAACAATTCGCACGAAAAAGTAAAAAATAAAAACTTTGTTTATGCATGACTAAAAAAAGCATTGGGCTCTCTCTCATATACAGTCGCTTTGAAATTCTTGAATAGGCTCACCGCATGCTTTTCTTTTTAGTCATGCATAAACATTTTTTTCTTACTTTTTAATACGAATTGTTTAAGAAAAGTATGTCTTTAGAAAGGTTATTTATTATTTTTTTCGGATTATTTCTGTGTTCGGATACTCTTTCTTAAGCTAATATTTTGTGACGCAAATCCTAAAGTGTTCTGCAACCAGTCATACCCACTATAATTGCAGGCTAGTATTTATTTTAGGATAAAGAAGTCTATATTTAAAAAAAACAACATGCTTTTAAAATATATACATTTTGGAATATACATGTTTGGATAGAGCAGGTTTGAAGTCTTTGAGGACACCATGCTGCTTCATTTCTACAGTTAATGGTACTCGTATCAAACTCTAAAGTTCATTTCCCCACACTTTCGGCAGTCTATAGGACTGAAACTAAGTATTTGTGCGCCCTCGATGGTTCATATTTAAAAAGAAGAAACCTTGTGAGGTAGGCTTGTATCTGTTGTTTTACAACACCCTGTATTTCTCCGAAATTATGAAGTCTAGATTCTTTATTGTAAAACCCTTTATAATGTTTACTTGGTGGGAAGAGGTAACACACCCGGTCACTGCCTGGAAAGAACATTGCATCAAGATATCCCGAGTGCGATTTACGTGGAGACATGTTGAACGATGAACACTGCGATTTTGAATCCACTTTAACTCCATTCATCTCTATCAGAATAGTTACTCCGCGAGGAGCTTCATGTTCTGAGATCTGTGATGGACTTTGCCATACGTACTTATGTAAATCCATAAACTATAAATAAAAAAAAAAAAAACTTTTTTCTACAGGTCACATGAAAACATCCGTTTGATCCATAAGTTAGCTCTCTTGTCCCCTGTACGCGTGTTCATTCCTTCCACAGGTCCATTTGACGGAGTGTTTCTGAGCTCACTTTAACAATATCTATCTATAGGTCCGTACTTGGAAGATCAGGATATCGTAAAATGCACTATTCACATGAGAACGAAAAGATGTTTTCAGAGATCAGTGAATCAGTCGCTGCCTTCGGTTAAAATTGTGCCCCTTCTCTTGTGATGAAAGCAGAGAATTTATTGTGTGGACACAGAAATAAACTTATATTTTTCCACCTACTTGGAAGTTTCGTTAAATTCAAACTCCAGCGTCCAGAAATAAAGAATTTTGGTTTGAATAATATTTTAAAATGGCATTGTTCTCGTTCATTGATTATATGAAATATTGTATCCCTACTGTCATCCATTTGTAGACGACCTTTGAATCTATTATTGTCTTTTAGAAAAAATACTTCCAACATTTAATTGCATCTCTTAGAGATAAAGACCCAACCCTCGAGGTCTTGGCGGTAAGACCACGGACTTTCGATCTGTAATGGGTAAGCACATGGGTTCGAAAGCCATGGATGTCCATTGTCACTTTGATGTTTTGAATGAAGCTTTACTCCTCTGATTTACCAGGCTAATGTCAGGATGGTATTTTAATTATAGTCCTAGCTATCACATTTCCCATATTTTCCCTATCCTATCTAGGCCTGAGCCAAAGATGCTTAAGAGCCATCCTAGAGATAAAATGTCTTCGCGAAAAAAATAACTGAAAACATGAAATAATGATTATAAATCTCTCTCTAGGTTCAACGATAAATGAAACGGATTAGAAAATTATAAATACACCTTTTTTTCTGCACAAGGTTGAGCAGTATTGCCATGTTAGGTATGTTTCATAGTTAATTAGATTTAATTTCGAGTCTACGAAGAAAAAGCATTGATATCAAATATAAACAAAGATGCCAAAAATGTATAAAGAAAACCAACTCTGGAAACGCCTGATTAATATAAAATAAATCACAGCCATATTCAACCCATTAGTGGATGAGGCCTCTCCCCGAAGGGAGGAGTTGGTCTACTGCTCCCACGCTGAGCAGACGGCTTGGGAGAGGAGAGTGGAAGCTCTCACTGTGATCGCCACTGTCTTTTATTCACAGCAGCTCCCCAATTGTCCTCACAATGCTGGGTCAACACCGAAAGGTTTTAGCCCCCACCGGGAATCGAACCCGGGACGCTCGCATTGAAGTCGAGCGCGCTACCGACTAGGCTACGCAGGAGCTCCCTGATTAATATATTTTCGTAAAAAATATGATTAACAAATTAAGGATATTAGTAAATAATCTAAACACGTCAGTGACGTGAAAAGTGTTTAATTTCCATTAGCAAAAGTGGTTCACAGTAACATTAAATTCAGCAAAAATTTTATAATAACTCGAATAGTATTTGTTTGACATTGTAGTAATTACTACTGTGTTCACAAAACAGACTGAAGATATTCAAGAAACCATTCATACAGTTGTTCCTCCAGTTTGTTTTTTCTTCTCCATCCAATATTAAAGTTCAGAAACTATTGCTGGTATCGAAAATAGGGTTCCTCTGCAAAATTGAAGAAGAAAAACCACGTAAAAATATATTTTACCATTTGCGTATAATATGTAAACAGATATGTTTGTCTTTGATAAACCTAAATTGATTTGGGTAAGTCAAAACTAAAACTGAGCTTTTAGCAAAAGCAGGATCTCAGACTTCCGAAGTGAAGATTTCGACCAAGGATACTAGACCTGTTTTTAAAATTCTTGTTTGATTAGAAAACCATTGGTTTTAACAAAACTGCGGAGTTATAAAATAGACTGAAAACAAAATATTCAATATACATTAAGAGAAAGACGAATTTCGAACACTAGAAAGTTTAATATTTCCTTTTTTCTGCATTAAGTAAGGTTTCTGCAAAAGAAATGAATTATTACTGACCTCACGGGAAAATAGGATACTGGCAAGTTACTCCACATCCGTTCCTACAACATTTTTGGTTGCCCGGGCAGCTTCTGTCCGAAGTGCAGCCCTGAATGCAAATTCCACTTTGTCCTGGTAGAACTCGTGGGCAGAAGCCAGGTTTAACTGTAATTATAAATAGAGTATTCACAAGTTCAGATTTTTAATTTTAAGGTGCAAAAGTATTCACAAGTTCAGATTTTTAATTTTAAGGTGCAAAGAAAAATGCACATTTTAATAATACCATTAGTTTCTATTTGTACTGTCTTATCAGTGCAAATTATTTCCATAGTTTGAAGAATAAGAGAAGAGTATCAATTTGATACCTTCATGTGGTGGATAGAAAAAAATCTTAGAAGCGCTTAATCCTGTCATATTCTAACGAGATTCTAAATCCTTGCACATCATCAGTTCAATTAGGCAACGCATTTCTTCTGTGAATGAGATAGAGAATTGGAAAAGGGAGACATTGAGAAGTTTCCGGATTAGGTCTATAGGCAGTCTATAAGGATTTAAATAATAAGTTGAATGGGAACAGTGTAAGACGACTTTTAAGATTCCTTTTGATATTACAATGAACAACTAGGAGATACTGTTGCAATGAGTTATGAGGCGTGACCTTTGTTATGTTTTGTTTCAGTTAACTCTTTAGAAACTTGTGATTGGTTGAAATTTGTTTCGTTTCAGAAAGTGAACAATTTCTGGAACATGATGAGCGGAATATGATGAAAAGCTCTCTGGATTCCTGGTACTTAATTATGATCTTATACATATATCGCTTAGTAATGTTTGTCTAAAAAAGGTGCTGGTAGAACAATGAATCTCTAGCGCTTATTGCGTGATTTTATAATAAATAGTGTATAAATCTTGCCAGGGTATGTTAATTGTCGTGGATACAAGACCTTCACATAATTATATCCATAGTGTATCGATATATCAGTACTGTTAACTAGTTACGTTAAGACATGTACTTACTCTCAGTGCTTGGTCCTCTCGGGATGCAACGAGCAATTGGGCAAAGCCACCAAACGATCTGCTGTCTTACACAAACATGTCCGATAGGACAAACGGCTCTTAAGCAAGGGTCAATGCAAAGGGGACGCTCTGGAAATAGAATAATCATAAATACTTGTGTGTTCTTGATCTGATAGAAATTATAGAATTACCTCAAATATAATATTAAAATAAATACTTTTCCTTGTTGAGGAAAATTATCCGTTTTTATAAGTTCATATATTAATGACGTTACACTGCTTTCAGTTAAAAAAATAATTTCGAATAACAAACATGGTTACTACTTTTCACATACTATATGGCAATAATATTTAGTGTTGTTGTTTGAATGGTCCGAAACGTTCTAAGGCACAAGGGAATTAAAACTCAAGGTAGCTAATATCAGTTCATTGTAGGAAACTCGGTTCAATACAAGTGAGCCGCGACTTGTTTCGTCTTAGCTCACAGTAAGCTGTGGCTCGTGTCGGCTCGGCTCAAAGTGAGCCAATGCTTGTTTTGACTCAGCTCGGTATGAGCCGCGGCTCGGGTCAGCTGATGATGAAGATTTTGCCTGCAGTGGCGAAGAAAGAACATGAAGAGGAACTTCCCTTCCCAACTATTTTCAGGACTGGTTTCAGAATAGTGTACGAGTACATACATTATTTGCATGGTGGAAATAGCTGCGCTTGGTGGTTAAGTGGACTTTACTTCAGAAGTGTGTAATCTGACAAGTATATATTCTATCACTTTATCACTTATTACATATTAGTTCAATCTCATCCTCGACAACACATGGACACATGTGTTCCAATGTGTCAATGATATCTGAATGAGATAGACAGTCAGCTTCTGACATGACCTGTTTGATAAAGGAGACCAGAAGCGAGGACTGTGGTATATTTTGAGACGAAGATGAATTAGCAGTCTCGAAAAATTTCAGAGGACTTCACAGAGAGACTACGTGAATAATGGAAAGTAAGTCTCAAAATTACATATTGGTACTACTTAGGAGCATGAACGCTGGAGAAAGGCAGTGAAGAAAAAACACCAATCGCATATAGAGACAAATCGCATTATTTTATGCATAAATATTTTTGTTATGTATAATTAAATTTTTAATCTAATTTATGTCTAAGAAAAAAAAATAAAAAGATTGTTGTAACATTAGATTGAAAGTCCGTTCGAAAATACTAATAAATAAATTAATTAATACTTACGGGATGAAACATGAGTTACACACACCAAAGCACTTAAGATTGTGAAAAGTAACCATGTTGATGACGCCATCGTTTACCTGAAAGTATAAACAACAATATATAAATATTAGATTAAACGAGAATTCTTACTGTTCCAAGATCAGTTTTGTCACTTAGGCCCGCTTGACACGGAAGCATTTATGCCATGATAAATCTTACAAGTAAACATACTGATGCGGCAGAAAAGAATGACATAGTTTTGTCCTTCCATTATGACTAGAATGTTAAAATATGTGCGCAAGAAAATTTTGGCCAAACGAGTGCAATGATTTTAGGAGATATGGGTGATATAAAAGTCAAATTCTGTCTCTGAAAAGTGGTTAAAAAGTGTGTGAGTAACCTTATGTTCATAAATTGTTGAAAGAAATGGAAGACTAATACAAGGTAATGGGTACTGATTCGAAGTCGCTACCTGTCGGAGAGTACGTTATTCATGGCCACCATCTTGAAGTCCGCCATATTGAATCTCGATTGATTTTTTTTAAATGAAAAGGATGTCGTGCAATATGTTATTCTGATTAATGATTTTAGATTAAATCATGTGTGAAGTCAGTTTTTTTGTAAATATATTATTGTGAGATAAAGGGGTGTACAGATAATGATGCAATAGTCTGAAAACATCCATTTCGTTTTGAAATAACGGAACAAATGAAACTCAAATAGATACAAATCCATAACGATTGGAAATTATACACTCAAAGATTAATTACACTTGATTTCGAACTAAAAGTTAGCATATTAACTGCTTACTACAAGTTTTATATCTTAATTTTAATTTTCAACAT
Source organism: Lepisma saccharinum (assembly GCA_022664845.1). Taxonomy (NCBI): domain Eukaryota; kingdom Metazoa; phylum Arthropoda; class Insecta; order Zygentoma; family Lepismatidae; genus Lepisma; species Lepisma saccharinum. The sequence goes on from JAGDQP010002147.1 coordinate 106,367, forward strand.
CTTAACGTACTTTGATATTATGACATACCTCACAGACATGTTATTCCGAGACAGAGTTAGTGAGCTAAAGCGAGTTAGTGTTGAGGCTAGATCTTTTCTTTTATTGAGGTGGAGAGAAAGACCGAACAACACACTGAGCTCCCATTGAAATAGAGTGACCTGCTCTTAGACTCACATACTGGTAAATTTTGTTATAGTGAGCTTGGTAAAAATCACTTAGCTTAGAAGTCCTGAGAGAAGGCGGTAGAAGGGATGTAATTCCGTTAAATAACGTACCATTTGGTATTTACCAATAGATCAAATATTGCACGGTACCGTATGTGTGAATTAGCCTTTACAATGTTCTATCCTTGTAAACTCAAAACAATATTGGAATAGTAACTTTTGAATAATAGACAGTAGATTTTCCATTTGCTTGTGTAACTATAGTTAAATGAGTTAAGACAGTGTTTCTTTTAGGGGTATCGTCAGTATTACCACCAATACCCAGAGCACAGAAAATGTTCCCAAGGAAAGATCTCGAGACTAGCAATAAACTAAAGTAGTCTTCAGAACCTCTGCTGGGAAATTCAAAATTACTTTTCCTCGCGGAGTTCTTTTTTTGGAAGTAAAGACTGATTAAATCATAATTAAAATATGACTATATGCTAATCAAACGCACAATTCAGTATATTTTAAAGAAATACCTGCTAGCACTTACTACTTGGCCATATTTAGAAACGCGAAAGACGAACACATACTAACTGTTTGGTTTACTTGAATTCTTGTTTCGTTTTGGTGATGCTTTTAAATATTTAAAATTATTTAAGTATACAATATAATAGAATACTAATAATATTTTATAAAGCGAATCCACATTACCGGGTACGAAATACTTACGTCCCGGACATATCAGTCAGTATATTTAAATAACCTTGCTCAACAAATGCAAATTCAGGGATCAGAAAGGAAAACATGTCGGGTCCTCTGTCACACCAGATAAATGCTGGAGATGGTACCTACAAAACTAGACCTTGATCTTTAACATACTCCCACCCACAATTTCCCGGCCTAAGCGTGAGATGCTTTGAGTCTTTTATATTACCATATATAAAAATTCTTATATATGGTAATAAACTTCGAAGCTATTTTCCCAGTAGCACCATAAAATATCAAAGGATATACTACAAAATGGTACTGATTACAAATTATCACAAATTTTCTATTTTTGAGGGAACACGTTGTACAATTAACCTGCTGTTAGAATTAGCAAATTGATCAAAGTAAACATACAGTATATATTAACTTACCAAATGTTGAATTTAATGGCGCACTGACACACTGTAAAAGTTAGCAAAGTTGTGTATAATGTATCGAAGTAAAGTACCAGGCTTATATACACAAACTCACCTTGTGCGTCCTTGCATTTTCTTGTTAAAACTTTCTACAACATTTCTTCATCCGCCACACGTGAACTTGGTTGTTAAACTTTCTAAGTAAAGTTGGTCCACGTGCCGGAAGGAAGAATATCCTAAACATATCAAATATTCTATTTCATTTGTTAATTTACTTGAGAGTATGTGTCAGTGTTAGCATCAATAAAACCTCAATAATAAAAATAAATAAGAACGGTTTGATATAACTGTCACTCGGTACAACCTCTTCAATTTAACGACGTACACGTAAAATTCCTTTACAACCAACGTCGTTATAACGAAATTCTCGTTATAACGAAATGTTTTCGAGGCCTGCTTGCATAAAATCCCTCATTTACTATTAAATCTGATGTTACTAAACTTCAAAAGCGAGATATTTTTCGTTCGTTTTTGTGTACACAACAATACGTTACATGTCCAAATTTGCTGTAAATAAAATAAGGTAACTTGGCTTTTGGCATCATATTGCATCTTTTGAAAATTAACTAAAACGAAGCTCGCCAGATACAGTAGTCTCAGGGCTGGACATAAATTGCTCGACACTATGTTTTCTCTTCAATTTAAACTTGATCTCTTTGACAATGCATCTTTTCCCGACCTTTAAACAATAAAAAGTTCTCTAACTTAGCTCTATTGCTATGTAACTATAGGAATTTTATCAATCGTTATGTTGCCTAACCTAGCGAGTTCGTTTTAAATTAATCTTTGAAAGGTACAACACCTAAAATAAAGTAAGCGAAGCGTGATGAGCCTCTCATTTCTAGTTTGGTGAACAAAGAGAGTGCTTGTGTTTTAGTACACCTATTATGGTGAATATGGACGCGAATATTAACAAAAAGGCGTGATATGTCACTTCAAGTTAAAATTAAAATAATTGAACAGGTTATCAGTGGAAGAAAGAAGGCAGACACTGCTAACGAATCTGGCATTCTTGCAATAAGTACCTGGGGAGCATAGAAATATTATATTCTGTAGGAAACCTTGAAAATCTCATTGAAAGTAATATATTTTTGTTGTCCAGTACGTTGTTCATTACAACGAGTTTTCGTTGTAACGAAGTAAAATCGCCAGTTCTGTAAAATTCAGGTCCATTTCACCAGCCCCCCCAGTTCAAAAAACTCAAAATATTTCGTTCCCAATCGTTTGTCCTTCGTTTGTCCCCGTTCGTCCCGAAAAAAGTTTCGTTTGTCCCCTCACCGTTTCCGAAATATAA
>JAGDQP010002148.1:0-108993 GCA_022664845.1 Lepisma saccharinum
TGAGAGTTCCGAATTAGGGAGTCTAGCTCCAAAATTACTCACATTATTACATTAAAAGGAACTGTTGTATGTGTGAATTTGAGGAATTCACCCTTCAATTGATAAGTACCGATTTTCATACATTTTGTATAGTGGTAGATTCAACTGATCCAATTTCTAACATTAGTGTCTGAACAGGGTAATATGATTAAAAATACGCGAGATTTTGCATTTCCAATGTCAGTTTCATTATACGGAAGTGACATTTCATTATTGTTATACATAATTTAAATCATAATACGTCTCGCAATATTTCATGTAAGGATTGACAGTTTGATATCACCAGATTTTGAGCACGGTATGTGCACTTTGGCACTTCTTCAGTAAATGAAGAAAATTAAAAATAAGTTGCATGATTCTTACCTGGGTGTATTGAATTCTAAGGGTAAATAGTGAGGTTTACAGGCTGACACAAGTTAATATTTGAGCCTAGAATATCAATGGCCATGGGAAACTAATATTTTTTATTTGTTTGACATATTTAGTCTTGGAGTTCGCAGTAAATGCTTTTGTAGAGAGTATTACTGCTTCTTCCTGTACTCGATGGAATATGCGCCTTCAAGTCCTTAGCTATATTTTGCTCGATTGTTTTTTTTTTAACCCAACGGATTTCCTGAGTTTTATTTACCGCACATTATTCTGAGTAGAAAGATGTGTAGACATAGAATATAAAGGAAAATACCGTATGAATCTTGTCTATATGTTAGCTTGAATCACACGTGCAAATTCGTACTGAGATCCCTTTTAATAAATGTCATTCAATTGCATGCACGGCAGTTTATAACATAAGAATGATAATCTAGCTTTCCAGTATATAATAAGATTAAATACATGAACTAAACAAAGGGCTGATCTTCTATTTTTGGATAATAAATATGGTAGAAGTCTATAGTTAACTCAAGTATGCCGTAGATATTTGAACAGAAAAATAATAAATAATGGACTGACTAAATAAAAATACCAAAACGAAAAACAGAATAGTTACTAGCAATCAACTTAACAAAAGTAGTACAAAAATATAAAGCTCTAGATCAAAATGACCCTATCAACCATGACTCAGAGGTTTCACCTCTGGGCCAATGGTGGCAGTAAATTCGCATGAATGATACCTATTCAAGGAATTGTCGCTCCACTTTGCCGGTGGTGGCAGTAAACTAGCCAAAAATTTGAAAAAAAAAAAAAGAAAATCCAAAGTTCCAATACTTCCGATCCTTGGTACAATTCCAAGTTATGAGCCAGAGCTTATCAATCAATAAACACGAAATGGAAGTTCAAAAAAGAAAAATAATATGAGTATGATGCGTATTATTATCTCAAACAGACTATAATCTCCAAAAAAATCGCAAGTTCAATGATAAAGAAATACCATAGTGACCCAAACCGACTTAAAATTTTCCAAGTCGAAGAAACTGTAGACTTATAAAGATTCTGCATATCCCGAATGCAGACTAGCTTCCAGCAAGAATGAAGAAAGTTGAATTCGCACGGTTTTCTCTCTTACAGACATTGGCAGACAAACTGGCAAGACAGACAGAATGAATATAGCGCAGGGATCACAGAACTCGCAGTTCCCGGTCATTGTAAACAAACCCAGCCAAGTCTTTGAATAAGCCCTGTTACAGCCAAAAAAAGTTTCTTTTCTACGATAGAACACAATAAAAGTTTCTACGATAACCCTCATTTTACCCTCTGCACTCTCCTATTCCCCTTCTCTAATATAACTCTCCAGCCTCTGCATCTCCGTCGTCAAGAAGCCTAAAATTAAATAAAGGAAGAAAGAGGCGTGCATCGGACAACAGGAAGAACATTGCAAAATCTTTCCAGCGAGCAGAAGCTCGCTACCTGCCTTGACCCTTTAAATGATATATGCTGTGCATAGTAACACTTTAAGATAAGAATTTATGTCAACACAGAACAGCATTTTAAGCAAACATTTTTCATTTTTTGATCGAATACAGAAATATAATGAATAAAATAAAAATTCACACAACTCTTCTTACACACATTGATACTTAAGTCTAAATTATAGTAGTGGAAAGATACAAAACATTCCGTTCGGATTAGAAAAGAAAAGAAAAAATAAATTTGCATATAAATTCAGTATAAAATGAGTGGTAATTTCATTAGAGCAGCATCGACTTACTTCCAAACTTACATTTTAACTAATTATGAGTTAAGTGTAAGTTACTTTCAGCCTTGGGTGTATGCAAATGCTAACACATTATTTGAATATTAATCAATTAAAATATGGTACGGAAAATTCCCCAACAAACTGAGCTACTCATTTTATCTTCTAAGCTTTTCAAAAAGACCTAAGGATGAGACGATTTATGAATTTTGTCAGACCGCCATCAACACCCCTATTACCCTAGAAATGTTTCTTATACCATCTTCAGTCGAAAATAATCTGCACGAAAAACGAAATAATTAACTTAAAACCTACTTACAATCTCAAATTAACATCTCCTGGAGCAATATCAGAGACTTAACTGATTTTATTATGACTTTAGTAATTTTGTAATAAAGGTTAAGTATACCTTTATGTTGGGGAACATATTTAACCCCAGCGGTCATATTTTTAATGGTACATACCACAGATTGCGTTGTTGAACTTCCCGTCCGTGTTTATTTTCACTACGCTCAGAGTTCTTGTTACTGCCGCACGTGTTCTGTAAAATGTACGTCTTGTGTGCTCTTGGAGGAGTTGTGGGGTTACTTGTGACCCCAAGATAGTGGTTACCTAAGTTATTTTTCCTCTGATTGATTTTAAGAGAGAAAATAGTTCTGCAGCGAACAAGATAAACTATACTGATCCTGATACTACTAGTATTTACGAGTTTAAAAATAAAAGAATTATTAAAATATTATTCCTATTTATTTAAAAATATGTTTGTTTTAGAGTTTGTTTTCTTGAAAACATTTGATTTTAATTAAAACAAAAACATTTGTATTTTGACAATTGTCCAATAAATTACAAATTCAATTTATTATGACCCTTATTTGAATAAAAAATATTAAATCGTGTTTCCACTTATTATCTTTATATATATACGCATTTCAAAATTGGGGTCAGTTATGACTCCATGATAGTAGTTACGTGTTCCAAAAATGAGAATAGTAATTAAGGGTTAAAAATCACAATTTTCGACTTGGGCGTATCGTCGCGCACAGCCATATAAAAAAGACGGATTTATTTTTCCGTTTCGTTCTTCCCGTTATATCTCTTAAAAGTTTGTGTTTTACAATAGAAATAATAATTTGCAATAGACGAGTAAATTTCAATATACCTGGCGTAAACTTGGCAAGGCAGATGTTAAACAAATCAAAGAGCAAATGCGCATTTGGTAAACAATTCTGCGCTAAATGGTGTAATTGAAATCAATAGAAGAGAGAGAGAAGAGTGAGACAACCATGTACAGTACATTTTCTATCAGATTACGAAGGTCTAGAGGCGTTAAGACCAGTTAAAGATAACACAAACTAACCTAATATAACATAAACGAAGCTAATTCAACCTAACCTTCACTGTTTTGAACTATCCGGGAGAGTATCTAAAGTGGAACCGAGGTGGGATATTTGTGAACTTGAAAAATCGACTCTATAAACACGAGCGTCTACGGAACAATAGTGACGTCACGGTTTTCTCGCCTGAATAATACCTTGTCAAGAATATTAGTTTTGATTTCTACTACTTTTGAATGGTTTCATTCTATATAAAGAAAAAATATCTAACCAGTATTTTCTAGTCTGTGTCGGTGAATTATGTAAAATGTTTGAAGTGCGTATTGTTTTCATCGTGTATAACAGAAGGAAAAGGTCTAAGCTGACTTTACCAAACCTATTTTAGTAACTTTGGTTAAGATAACAAACGCAGATCATTGTTTGAAAACAGAAAGAATAAAGTTATGATCTTTAACTAGTTTCATTGCTTTACGCCTTCTTCTTTTTCTTCTTACAGTGAAGCAATTAATTAACATCATACGTTAATAAAAGGGATTGAATGACTGCACCTTCACTACAAAATTCGCATAATTTGCAAAATCTTTTTACGTCTACAGAGTTTTGTCCCTCCCTCTGTTTAGGCACATACGCTGTTCTTCTATCCTCTGTTTCAGGGGGCGTTGTTGTGTCAAAGATTCTGCTTGGAACCCCGCGCTGTTCTAATGTCCTCTATTTTAGACGGCACTGTTCTCTCGCACGCTGTTTTGGTGGCACTTCTGTGGCACTGTTCCGTGATGCTACCGCAAATGGTTCTGTACAGTGGATACTCTGGCAGCCAAATAATGTCAACACAATGTGTACATCCGTCTAACAATATCAACACAGTACAGTCAATATCAAGCTTCAGTCACGTTTGTTGCATCAATCTTAGTTACACAAGCGAAAATCAAGTGGAAATCAAGCTTGCCGTAAATTTGTAAGGTATGTATGTGCATAAGCTTAACGTAAGTTCTATGTACAGAAGGCAATTATTTTCTCGTAACACACTTGCTTTTAAAACGTTTCACTTTTAGCAGTGAAAAGTCAATTGACGTAAATAGATAGCACTTATAAACAATACAAGTCAATTAAACTAGTTGAATTGAATAGCGTGTAGGTTTCGTAGCCTGGTTGCCTCTTCTTGAAGTTTCATACAGAACCGTTTCTAAAGTGATCACTACTAGTTTATAACTTTAGGTCCCAATATAAATAAAATGTTCTCTCACAATGACTGGTGTATGAACTTGCTTTCATTGAGTTCTTGCTGAAGATTAGTTTCTGAAAGCATCTCGAATAGATCTGAGAATAGCTAAGCAGAGAGTCGAACTGAGAGATGGATGAGTTTTTGTGAGAGACTGATAATTGATGCTGATTGCTTTTATCGTAATTCTTGGTGGGAAAGTCGTTGGTGGTTTACGTCGTTCTATTTATCGATGTCCATTCTATGATGCACTTGTCTTATTGCTGAATACTTGGTAACGAACCAAGATCATAGGAAGGAACGCCAAAACAGTATCCTACATGCCTTTGTTGCATTGTTCGTCTGAGAACGGATGCATTACACATTGATTTTCTCTTGAACAGGCTGGAATATCCCTTGGGTTTACTTGTTGCTCAATATAACGTGTATCGCTAAGAATATCTGTATGTCATATTAATTGAATAAAGAAATACATTTTTTTTGTAACTTAATTCTAAATATTAAAACTAACGGTTTAAAAGAGAGTCAAAATTTTGATAATTAATTGCTAAAATATGAAAGAATTCTGTGTACGTCGAATAAAATGTTTTAGGATAGATCTAGTTATATATGATTATTAATTAAACAGCATTTAGATGGCAGCCAAGTAAAATAGTTTTTCTTAGGCCCGGTATTTTCTATTTAAGTGGTATCTGATTTCGCGAGTCACTCGGATAATGACTTCAAACAATTGTTGTGCATAATTAATTTTATAAAATTAGTTTTGGGAACCAGCAATTAGAAACATTTAAGAATAATAAACGTCTGTATAGAGAATTCGATTATTAGCAGCCTTCAAAAAAGACTAGTTCCCTTTTTCGCACAATTTATTTCTGTTTTAGGTAATCTGTTATACCTAGAATATTTACCAGTATTTCTTTGCATTTAAAATATTTAGCATAACGAAAAATTTAGTTCTAAATGGTATTTTAGCAGTTCACGTCAAAAGAGTAGGGAAATGACAAATATGAGGGCTCCTTACATGAAAGTGTAACGGTGAAAAATATTAAAAAAAAAAAACGTGATTGAAAATTTAATAAAATACTTAGAAGACACTCACTCATTTTGAGGTTTTGAATAGCTTGACCTACTTATTATTAAAATATCACAATATTAGATACTGTACTGCGTATATCGTACGATGAATCCTATCAGAAACGCATGAGCTTAAGACGTGAAGGAAGGTTCATCCCAAACACAAAACATTTTTATAAAGGTTTTGTACTAGAAATGATGAATCGACTGAAATGTGCAAATAATATAATTGAAGCATGTAAACGTAGTATTAAATATTGTAAAGGTAAGGCCATAAAACCCTACTGCTCCATTTCCAACCAAATTTACAAATTCAATTCAAATTTTCTGTATATATTTTCGTCTTTCTCTATTTAATAAACATCCAGTGTTTTATATTTTTTCAAACATTTTTTGGTACTTGCTTCATTGTATTTTCTTCCTTTAAAATTGATATCATTTTACAGAAAGAAGAGCTTGTCATTGTCAACAATCTGTGGTCACGAGATGTGCTCAAGAACTATTATTCTTAGAAGAACCAGGAACCAAAATGACTACTGATTGCCAACGGAATAAGACTGCTTCCTTTCTCCCTTTTCTCTCGAATTTGCCAGAAATCTTTCCTTCTATTTGTGTTCTGTGCGAATATAATTCCGCTCCTCAGTGAATTATACATTGTGTAGTCAGTTCAACTAACTTTTAGCTTAGAATTAACAAAACTGATCAATTCATTTAAAACAAAGTACTTACAGGTAAAAACTCACAATGTGAGATAAATTCAATATTCACAACAGGTGAAACCTAAGGATTATCTAGTCTTTAGTACTGTCTAAATTTGCATTAGAATATGCTATAAAAAGCAGTACAATAAGTGGCTATTTAGAATGACTTGAAGTACCTACTCATTTACGTGAACGATGTAGGTTTAACTAAGGATGAAATAGATGTTCTTCAAAGTACCATCAATGCTCCAGTAAAAGTTGCGAGTAAGGTGAATGTAGAGAACTAAAATATACAATAACAAAAAGAAACAAAAAGGATGAATGAAACATAAATACAACAATTAAGAATGAGATCATAAAGCAAAACGAAACAAATTCGCATAGATGGGAAAATGCAAGAGGGATAAATCAGATCATAGGTGAAGCAAGAAATCGTTTACCATCAGGAAACGCATGTTTCTCTTGATCCGGAAGCTTATAGCACAGCGATGAGGAACACGATAATTGAAATGGAAACATGCAGAACGGTAATTTTCTCGGCATTATTTATGGTTGTGAGAGGTAGAGTACGACCCAATCAGATCAACATACATTGCTAGTGTTCGTAAATAAGATTTCTTGAAAATACACAGGTAGAAACGGGGCGTAATGACCAGAGGCTTGAGGAAACTACACAATGAAGAAGATCACAAGCTGTACACAATGTTATAAAAATAGTCACATTACAGAAGTTAATATGGGCAGGCTATGTATCTTGGATGCGACGGGACAAAGATATATTCAATCGTAGTTGTGAATCCCGAGAAATAGGCACTTTGGGAGAACAGGGCGTGTTTCGAAAAAGGATATTGGAAAGAATATTCGAGAGGTGTGACTTCCTGAGGTGAATCGTGACCAGTATAAAGTCCAATGGCGACAATTTGTTACTGACCAATGAACGTGTGAGTTCTGTAAACCAAAAAGTTATTGATTATTTATAGTATTTTACTTGAACTGTCTGTCTCCTCAGACATATACCTTTAACTCAGAAATTACTACATATAAAAATAGCCTAATGTAAGGCAATGGGTGTTAGACCTGTTGTTTTCAGAGAGTATTTTTAATTTTTATACTAACCCTCCAAAACAGTTCAAACACTAGACTTAGTGTGTCAGATATCGATGCCCTTGTCTGCGTCAACTATTAGATGTTTGATACACGTGCTTCTTGGTGCAGCATTCCTTACCGAAATACCGCATATGTCTGTCAGAATTTCTTACACGTGAAACAGAATACCTAGATAGCTGGTCATAAATCTTATGCTTCCTGAACCCTCGTTAGTGCTCCATTTAAATAAAAAATATGTTTCACCATAAATACCAGGGTGAGTCATATGATCGTAGCGTTGGGTGGCCCCGCCCACTCGATGACGGAAAACTATGTGCAACGTGTAGGACAGGTGAAGGTGGTGGTGGCAGAAAGCGTGTCACGTGCCTGTATGATCACAGCGCTAACGGTGTGTGGGAGGAACTGCGCGTTTAATACACAGTTGGCATTACAATGGATGAGGAGAAACTTGTGTGTCGTGTGCTTCTGCGCCATTACTGGAAAAAGGGATTGAATGCAGCAGCAGCAGGCCAGGAAATTTGTGCCGTAAAAGGTGAAGATACTGTCCACCCGTCCACAGCTAAAAAGTGGTTTCAACGTTTCGGTCTGGTGACACCAGTCTAGATGACAAGCCCAACAGTGGACACCCTGTGACGACGGATATCGATGCCCTCCTCAACGCTGTTGAAGGAAACCCAGGAACCAGTATCCGTCAGCTGGCAGATGAGGTCCAGACATCACAAACCAGTGTCGTTCGTCATCTGCATCAACTTGGGTTTCGCTCCAGGCAACCGAGAATGGTTCCCCATGATTTGACTCCGCTCAACAACGTGTGACCTTGTGTGAAGAACTGCTTCTAAAACCAACTGACGACAGGTTTTGGCTGCGGATCATCACGAATTATGAAAAAATGGATCTTTCTTCGTTATCCTGACACCGGGAAACAATGGCTTCGACCAGGTACCGAGGCGCAGCCAGTGGTTCAAAGAGAGCAGTTTAAAACGAAGAAAATGTTATGTATGTGGTGGAATATCGAAGGTCCTGTGCACTGGGAGCTCGTTCCACATGGTCGTATCGTAGATGGGACATTATATGCTGAACAGCTGCAATGGGTATACGACATTGTGTACCGTCGTTATCCAGCACTGGTGAACCGAAAGCGACTGCTCCTCCAATATGACAACGCTCCATGTCACAGGTCAAGAAGAGTCCGCCAGCACATTGCGGACATGGATTGCGTGGACATTTTACCACCAGCACCCTACAGTCACGACATTGCACCATCGGATTTTCATCTGTTTCGTTCCGTGGCACACTTCCTGCGGGGCAGACAATTCCATTCCGTGAATGATGTAACAATTGGCATTACGGAGTTCTTTGCTTCAAAGACTGGAGCCTGGTATCGTCAGGGACTTGTGTCACTGGTGGAATGTTGGAGAAGGACCACACAGTGTGATGGGATGTACTTCGCCGAATGGGCTTCTGTGGTACAGGGGGAGAAAGGCGCTGCACATTATCCATAAAAACGCTACGAACATATGACTCACCCTGGTATATACATGTCAGTAACGAGAAAGTTATACCTTAAGCTGTAGATGAAATGAATGATTTTTAAACTTACATTATAAAATTTATAAACACAACAAAGGACCAACAGATACACATGCCATAACATGAAAATAGAGAAAATTAGAATTTTGTCCGAGACCACGACATTCAATGAATGCTGCATTATCTGATCTGAATCTGAGTAATCTGGAAAGTGGGGAAGAAATGGGACTTTCATTAGCTTCAGTACATCTTTGCCTAGTTTCTTTCTGCAGTTGTGCCGTATATTGTAGAAGTTATAATATATGAGTCAGAAGTGTCCAAATGGCAACAAAATACGCGTGTGTTTTCACCATCATCTGTTTCGTGAGTGGTTCTCCCTGTACTGCTTTAGATGTTTTCCTATTTCGTACATTTTTTGCTTCTTCAGACCTTAGTCCGATGGACTTAAAGCGCCAGAGATGACAGAAAGCCCTTGTACCATGATATTGTATCAATGACAGGCATCGGGTAGTACAAGTATAGGTTTATGTACAGAATATAAATTCGGTTACTAAATGTTGAGTTTTTATCCGAGTCGAGCTTGAATCTTGACAACAATGCTTGCATGAGCACTGAATACTTCTGCAGAAGGTATTATCACAGATTGTTACTGGCGAGGTCGGTGATTTCTGACATTTTACCACTGATATTTGTATTGAAATATTTTAACACAGTGTTTCCGTCGTTCGAAATCTTGTTTCCCGCTTGTCTTGACTCATGAATGAGAGTACCAAGGTTTCCCGGTGCGCACCTCGAATATGACTCTCTTCAATGTCAACGTTGTACGTCACGTCAAGCCGCCATTCCATGAAACGATTCCAGGCGTGGAGCTACGAGAGGGGAATTAAAAGCAATAGTTTCTTTCTGTTCTACCTCCCTGTTGAAGTGTGCTCAGATCTAAGAGGTTGATTTGAAGGCTGCAACTTCGGCTTTGATGTTTTGCACTTCAAGTACTGAAAGTTCATCTGTCTCTTTTGGTTCAATCTTTTATGGTCAGCGGAAGCGAGTTAATGAGGAACCTCGGTTCTGCCATTTGGGGCTTTACGGTTGTTGTTGGATTCGTAATATAGCTAAAGAATCACCACAGAAGCGACGAAAATGTTTGGTATGTTAGACAATAATGACTAAGGTAAACGTCGGTGGAGATCGTACTCGTTGCACAAGTGTATGTATGGCGAACTTGCCACAAGTAATAGTTATTTTGATTTATTTCAAAATGGTTAATTTTCAATTGGATACAAAATTACCCAATCTCTCTGGTGTAAGGTACCTATCGCTTGGAATTTCTTCGGCGACAGACTCGCTGGCTTTACACACTCACAATCTATCTGGGTTTTCGGCATATTAGCAGTTTGTAGTAGCAGTATTAGCAGTCAGAAGGAGTATCACTATTAGTATTTATTGAATTAGAAGTAGTAGTAGTAGTAGCAACAGCAGAAAAACGTTAGAGCTGCGCTTCTACTTACAATCGCAACGGATTCGATCCCTTGACAGTATTTTAGCCATTCAAGCAGTATCTTTTATAAAATAGGATGGCAACACTGACAACTGCAGTGCTTAATTTCGAAAAATTCACAGTACTTGTGTCGAATCATGTTTATGCCACGTTTTGTGGCAGCTAGGTGTAGCTGAATGGAAGCAATTTAAATACTTCATGATTTTTAAAAATGTACTGACAATATTAAACTACCACACCAATCAAGACTATTTCGGCGGCTCTGAGCTAATCTAACTAAGACATTTCGAAAGGCACATATTGTATGTCTCTACACCTTATGGTTCAAGAGGTATATTTTGTAATTGACTGATTATACTGACAACTGTGGTATGTTCTTACTGAGTCAAACAATGTTTGTGCCAAGTTTAGTGCTGCTATGACTAAAATAATGGAAGCAATATGAAAAATGATAATTTTATAGAAAATATACTAGCAACACTGGTAAGTGAATTTCTCGGCAACGTATGCTCTCTCAATGTATTTGTATTACGTCGAATAATGTTTGGTGCAGCTATGTATAACTGAATGGAAGCAATTTTAAGAATTATTTTTTTAAAATGGGCTGTCAATACTGAATGGCTGCACCAATCAAGACGGTTCCAGGGGCTCTGAGCTGGTTTAACTAAGACTTTTCCAAGAACGTCTCAAGCATCTCTCTACACCTTGTAATTCCTGAGATTTCATTTCTAGACACGGACGGACGGCTTAACACCATGAGCGGGAATAGAAGGTCTAATTTGCTATAGCTTTGTTATTAAGAGACCTAAAAGCAGTGGTAGCCGCAGTAGTAGTCGTAGAAGTAGTAAAGCCTACGCCACATTAGAAAATAAAGCTTATGTAAGCCTTCACTGTTCAACTATGGACGATAATCGTATTTTAATTTCAGCGATGGCCACTCAACGGATTCCGCTAGAGCCGATTCGACAATGCAATGCAATCTCAAATTCACTGTCACTAATCATGGGCGGATTTATGATGCCGCATGGGTGGCATTTCCCCCCTAGTTATTTCAGAAATACTAAATGTTTCATTGTAAACGATAACTTTTAAAGTAATTGCCCCCCACCTCTCTTCCGCCCGTGTGTCACTTCCACAAGAAAGTAATAAATAAGTAATTGAAATTGTAAAAATCTATATGGATTACTCTGTATTAAAGTTGCCATCAGTATTTAATACAAGCGATGGTAAACCAAGTGGCAACCCCCAACAGCCACTTGTAGGTAAACTAGCCAAGTGTGACCTAGACTCAAGAACTAACTTTACGCTTCGAAGCTCATTAATCTTCTCGGAAGAATTGGTGCAATTACAGCTGGCGTTCAATAAAATAAATAATCACTAAATTGTTTTATTCAAGAACATTTCTGACACATATTACTTTACATTGTTAAGCTCTTTAGAAAGTCAATCGGTTTTCAGATTACGTTTCTTTGCTAAAAATAGTAAACGATTCTTGAAATGACTGTTAAAATGAAGATTATCAATAGTAATCTACAATTTGAAAAACAATAGCGACGACCAGGATTTGAACCGGTGACAAAAGGAAATTTCAATATGAGCCCAGTGCGTTAACTTTTGTTTTAATCATTTGTTTCACTTATTCACTGTACATTGTTTGTTGTATTATTTTACAATTTTTACAGGCATTAAGTTCTTTTCGAGTACCTCTTACATACCCCTCTGCTACGAGTTGTGTTTTACCTGTGGTTATTCCGCTTGTTAGTTACCGTTTACATAGTACTAGTAGTATACAGGGAGATGATGTTATTTTACTTTTCTATCCGCCGCTTATTGCGAATATCTGTTAAAAAAATTGCTAAAATATTTGTGGAGTTCGATCTATGTGAACTTACTACATTCAAATTCCAGAAATACATTATAATTTTGGTCCTTCTTGTTAATTTGAGACTCTAATAAATACAATAATGTCGTACCTGTGACCCAAATGATGGCATTTGTTTTAGTTTTTGGAATATATATATAATCCGGAAACCTGATATATTTCTCTATCGTAATATCTCTACATCCCGTTCTCACTATACTGGCCAGAATTTGTTGGAAAGTGGTCCAGGTTTTCACTTCCATCGGGCAGTCCTGAATCACAAGATTCAAATTACTCTCTCTCTTACAATCTGGACACAATTCTATATTTATTTAATTTTTCTAAAGTTGGTCATTTATTATTGATAGCCATATACCACATCATTTTAATTTTATAGGATAGTACCTTATTATGTAGATTTCCCCATATCTTGGACCAATTATAATGAGGATATTCTCTTTGTATTTTGATCTCCTTTGGGTCAATACTGAACAAATGGTGATACAGTTGTTTCACAGACATTACAGCAATAGGGTCATTATGAATTCTAGCATACATTATATCAAGAATGGGCTCTTTCGTTAAGCCATATAAATGCGCCCAAGGATATATGTGAATGGGTCATATAGTTTCTGTCGTCACTAAACAAGTCTCAAGAATGGCATTCGTAAAAGTATTGGGATAATTCGTTAGTGTTAGTAACAGTTTCTTGGATTTCATATTCTTGTATACAGCTTTTAATATCTTGTAGAGCCTCTGGGCTCTGTACAAAACAATATACGTCATACTGATGGGATTGTACGCTTAAGGTAGTGCCATAGATCGGTACCCCTTCTACTCTTTTCTGAATATTATTAATACAGGGTTCGATGCACAAACTAAAGAGCATGGGACTCGTTGGATCACCCTGTAGAATACCTCTTTTAATTAAAAAAATCTCGTAAAAGTGGCATTAAGCCTAATTTTAGTTTGAC
Source organism: Lepisma saccharinum (assembly GCA_022664845.1). Classification (NCBI taxonomy): domain Eukaryota; kingdom Metazoa; phylum Arthropoda; class Insecta; order Zygentoma; family Lepismatidae; genus Lepisma; species Lepisma saccharinum. The sequence continues at coordinate 13,463 of JAGDQP010002148.1, forward strand.
GCGCTGTAAATAACGCCTTAATCATTCCTATAAACAAGTTACCGAATTTATAATGTTCTAAGGTTCGATACAAATATTCGTGTTGTATTAAATCAGACGCCTTATAGAAATCTAATGCCAGCAGAGCAGTGGTTATGTAAGCTTTAGTTTCATAATGCATGAGAAATTCCCGAATATTCCCTAATGCTGTTGTTATTGGAGGAGTCCCTTGATGCCCATGTTGCATGGGATTCAATAGCGTATCTACGACCTTATTAAGACTCTGGGCTAAGCATCGAGCCAATAATTTTAGATCGGTACGTAGTAGCGTAATAGGTCTATAATGGCCACATTCTGTTGAATTCTGTTTTTTTTGGGAGCAATATCACCATACCTTGCTTCATCTTGTGTGGTATATAGAGGGTACGACGTAATTAATTAAAAACATCAGCCAACAGGGGGGGGGGGCGATATGATTATGATATTTTGCATAGATCTCATAACCAAATGGATCAAAACCTCCTGATTTATGTGGTGCACCCGCATTAATAGCAAGCTTGATTTCATCTACTTTAAAGAGTCTTTCGATTTCTCGTCGAACCTCATCAGACTCGATACTCGCTGTATCTGCGTAATAACTCAGTACAGTTTGAATATTGTCATTACCTTAATATAATTGTTCAAAATATTCGTAAAATCTGGTATTGACTGCGAGTCCTTCATAGACCTGACCTCCTTATGTTATTTTAGCTTTAAGTTTTTGATTATGCCTTTGTTTTTACTGTTTGACATGTGCTAGATTGAGTTCTTCTTGAATAGTACTTGTTTTAAGTTTGCTCTGTATTATTGTTCGCTGGTGCCGTTTCCTATAGATGGATAATATAATGGCTTTGAATTGCTTAATTTTGATTTAAACTTCCTGACCCTCATCGTACCTCTTATAACATTCTTGCAGTAGTAACCTAGAATAATATTGAATTTGTGCATGTTCATCTAAATAACGCTGTTTCGTATACCTTTTACTAAAATAAACAATTTGGGGATGGGGATCCACCAATCAATCAGGAATCCGGTTTGTGGTCGTTTTGTTATTATTCGCTGCCATGTTTCAATAAATTGGTTACAAAATGCCTGTTCTTGCAAAATACAAGGTGGAAAGTGCCAACTATAATTTGCACGTAAAAACGTAACACTATTTAAATCCAGTCATGATTAAGATAAGGTGATCACTAATGGACAACGCCACTAAGCGCATAATACGGATATGGGGAATGAGCGCGGGGGGGGGGTTACATAAAGTTTATCGAATCGACTAGAATAACCTGGCCGAAAAAAGTATGTCCATCGGCCGTCGAAAAGAGTTTCCATACATCTTTTAACTCAAAAACGTTAATGAAGTCCTTTAAGATTTGGGATGGTCTCGAATTATGTTCTTCGCATGAATTACTCTATTCCCTAGTTCTTCGTATGAATTAAAATCGCCTCCCACTATATGCATCCCTTGCTGGAGGCGTAATGTTCACGATAGTTCGCCTGTTAAAAATTCTTCCCTTTGTTTACGATTGTTGTTGCCAGATGGCAAATAAACAGAAGTTAAGGCTATATTGTCTAGCGGGATGGTTTTTATACGTCTTTTGACCGTATACTGTTGTGGAACATACTTGATATCTGAGCGATAAATTATAGCTGTTCCCGTTCCCTGAGGGGTAAAATTATTATGGCAACTATACGTAGATAAGCCCTCATAATTGGCTTCCTTAGTTTCTTGTGTATACAGAAGACTGATATCATCAAGGGAACCCGTACCCGTACATCATATACCCGCACATCTCGCATCAAGGGAACTTCTTTTTCAAAGATCAGCAGATAAAATAACTCCGTTAGCTCACAAGATTGTGACTTAGAGAACCAATATAAATTATATTTTTATATATGCAGAACATATTACATTTCTAGTTATCATGGCGTCCCGAACCTGCCATACGCCATACTTATACGATGTCCCCCTTCCAACAAGCGGAAGGAGCCGAAGCTAGCATCGGCACCAATCAGATCCCTCTAGGAGACAATTACCTATTCGACTGATGACAATGTAGTTTCGTTCCATCGGCCAATAAAAAAATAGGACTCGTAAGAGTATATCAAAATATTAACGTCATCAAAAAATTAGGATCCCGATAACGACTCACAACGAGATTAACAAAGAATGCGAGATGCGACACAAAAACAGACTAAATATATCATAGGAGCGAAAGCGCAACACGAGCGGGCTAAGGGGGCAAGTTCCCTCCCACCTTAATGGAAGAAAGACCTAAACGAAATTAAAGTTAAAGCCCGAGAAGAAAAGTGGGTATAATAAAAAATCAAATAAAGTGGAAAAGAGCGTAATATGTATTACAAGTTTTTACTTACGAAAGTTAAATACGTAACAGGCATGGATTTTAGAAGATCGGAAGAGAACAACAATTGATCCAATTTATTAGCACTGCCCTAGGTACCGAAGACATTGTGTTGTTTTGTTTATCAGTCAGCAAAACCGTTGGGAAAAGGAACAAAAATGTCCACAAAATATTTAGCCATGAAATTAAGCATGTGCACACTAGGACTGAAAATTAACTTATTAAATGTCTTGTTGTTACGATCTGTTCTTTTGTTTATTGTTGGCTTTCTCGTAAGCATCTATTTTAAGACCATTGTCCTGACATCTGTACAACTTCTACATAGTCTATAACGCAGACTAAAGATACAGAATCTCGATTCGAACTCTTCCAGAAATCGAAGGGGCCCTGCTGGAGAAGTGGATAATTGGATTCGTAACCCATTTTCCTGCCTCATCAGGTCAGGCCTACTCGACTTTCCATGTGGTTCGAATTGATCCGGGATGTGTTGCTGTAGAATCGGGTAGCGTTGTGCGGAGGTGCAGCATGAATGCAGGGCCCTAACTTGCATAATAAACAGGGGGCAAATCTCCGTCACTCGTGTAATCGTTAGAATCAGATGCCTAAAGGCCTTCAAGTTAACTTCGTCTGTTACTAGGGTGTCAGGTGTTTGCGGCTTGGAATATAGACAACCGTGAATTCGTATAATCGCTAAACTCCATAAGTTGTAATGTTGTTTAATAACCCTAACTAGGTGACAGAAAAAACAAAACATAAAAACTAGCATATAAATACATATTTATAAGTAAGCTAATTCATGTACACTAAATGAAAGGAGAGGAATCCCGCTGTATTTGAGCGGAATATTTTTTATCTTTGGAGAGCGGAAAAAGGAAGCAGTTTTCAGGGTGAACTTTCATAGGAAATATATTATAAATTTCCTTCGAAATAGATGGGTTTCGATGGGAACGAACGCACAATATTTTTAGGTAACTTCCATCTTTTCAGCTAAAGTTTATAAATATTTGTGTTCAGATTAAATCTTTCTGTTCAAAGTTCGTGATCTTTAATAGTTTTTCGAAATCTCGAAAGTTATCAGCCTTCCCCATTAGGTCTATAGTTTCGTCCCTGCCTATCTTAGTGTTGAAATCCCTCAACACAATCTTCGTATTGAACCTCGATAGTTGGTGAAAGGCAGGGCATTACCTTAGTTTAAAATTTGGGGTCCTAGAATTGGTTCCTGATATTCTACAATTATTACCGCTTGTAGACAGCATAAACATGGATGTAATAATTCAACTTTTTTCAACAGCGGATAAAGCTCACGTACTAGACATTGACTTCGAATTCTCGAGGTCCTTTGTTCGATAACAGCGGCCGGCTACCGTGCGTGGAGTATCTCCAGGATTTTTCCTTAGTCATACCAGGTAAATACTGAAATGGCAACTTCAACGTAGGGCTCGGTCGAGTCCCTCTCAGATTCTTTGCCCCACCCCATCCAGATCGGAACCATAAATATCTAGAAATTAAATATTCAATACTTTTCGTAGTCCCAGGGAGACCACCACAACACAACATACTGATCCCACTATCGCTGTAACCGTATTGAATCACCGAAATCACAGAACGAAAGCTGTTGATGTAACCCAAACATTGGAGATGGCAATGGGATTCGGAAAGCTATAGACTTGCTTTTGCGGTGTTAACATATTAATGTATCAGTTCCTTTCTGTAGTGGTTTATCAGACAAATATTCCGTTTCTTTTCTACATAGTAAACATTGTTTTGAATTAAATCATTGAGTATTGAAAGCTCTGAACATTTCATCCACAGTAACTTTCTTTCCAATTCTCTCCCACTTTGTCATTTTGGTTAAATCATTGAAAGCAGTTATTCAAATGAAATTTATGTGTTGACAGCCAGGCGAAATATATATTCTTGTTTAAATTGTTTCCAGAACGTGATGAATTGATGAGACCACTCGTCGATGCTTGAAGATTTCTAAGAGAGTTTGTTCATTCTCCCATCCTTGAAAAATACCCATTTAAGTCGCATTCCACTTCATTTCTCAATGTTCGATAACATAATTTACTGTTTTCCTTCCATGGTTACTGGCAGCTCGTACTACATACATGACAACAACGTTTCTATCCGAATTTCTCGGCTATGGTTATGCTGAACGTTCACCTTCTTCATGTGTATAACAACTTTATTTAACAATATTCAAGGTAGTCAAGAAATCTCTTTCTATTTTGACGTCGCCTGGGAAGTGATGATCACTGATAGGGAAATAAGTGTCTTAGTTATCGGAAAATCTATCAGGGTGGGACTGCAAACACTGACCGTATGAAAGACAGGGTTCCTGCGCACTAAAAGTAGACCTATAGCTCTTGTCGAAGGTGCTCAATCGGGGTGGTATGCTTTATACCTTTAAGCTGGAATTAGCTGGACGTCCCTGCGTGATGTACTCCACAGTCGGTGCCAATTGGCCCTGAATAACGAGGCCATGAAAGTGGCCGTAAAGCAGGACAGCAGCCAAAGGTGTGGTGAGCTTGATGAATGCTCCCAGGGGTCTGATGAGGAAGTCAGATTTCACCTGCAGCACACATAGTTTGCAACACTGTGCAACCAACTTGTACTATTTTCCTTTCTATTGCCAGTACTTTTCCATTGGCCATTAGTTGGTATATAATGCTAATTAAAAAATGTAAATTTGTTCTGCGTTGGCAACACTACTTCCTAGATGGCAACACTGCTTATGGTTTGATATGGTCCAGTTTTCCTCAATAGTGTATATTAAAATATTTGCATATCATTATGCTAATTTGTTTAAATCAAATTGCTAATATGTAAATATGTGTTAGTATGTAATATTTCTTATTCTGATTTCCCACACCCCCTTCTTTGGTCGACCATACCACTGCTTTTCTATTTCTATCTTTCATAATCCATGATATTAAAATTGAAAAGGTTTTTGTTATTATATGAATATATATCACTCACTCTATGGCTTATGGAACTCGCAAGTTTATCGCTGCAGTAACAAACGTTCGACATTGGATTCTATCATGGTCAATATGAAGCCACTTATCATCACGAACACCTACTTCTCGAAGATCTCTTCTAATATTTTCCCCCACGAAGTATCGGTCTTCCATCCGGCCTTCCAACCAGGATAGAATATAACCTTCGGTTTTACCCCATGCGAGCTACATTGCCTGCCTACCTTAGTCGTCGCGATTTCATTATTTTTACAACATCTGGTGAATTGTACAGTCCGTGGAGTTTTTCATTATGCAGTCTCCTCCAATATCCAGTCATCTCATCCTGTTTCGACCCGTATATCTTTCTCAAAACCTCATTTTCAAACATATGTAAATTATGTTCATCTGTTAGGGTCGTACTCCAACTTTCGCAACAGTAAAGTATTACCGCCAGAATAACAGTTCTGTATATTTCCAATTTCAATTTCCTTGATATTAATCGCGATGTTAGAAGTTTTTGAACTGAATAGAAAAATACGAGATCTCAATTTTGCTTGTTACGTATGCTCCCATGTATTTAAATTTGTTTACTTTCTCTATGACCTCATCCCTAATTCTTATGTTTTTATCTCCTTCTTTCCCTGTGTTATCATGTATTTTGTTTTATCTATGTTTACCTGTAGACCTATCTCATCGCACGCTTCTACTAAGACATCGGTGTTGCTTAGTAGTGCATCTATATTGTCCCCTATTAAATCTGCATCATCCGCGTATACAAACAGTTGATTCATACCATTCAATTTCCTCATTTAATTTTTAAAATTGCATATTCTAACGCAAAGTTAAACAGTAGTGGTGACAAGGTATCGCCTTGTTTCAATCCGTTGCGAATCTTGAAACTATTTGACGTATTATTATTATCTACTGGTATTCTGCTTATGGGGTCGATGAGACAAATCTTCGCTAGTTGAACTTTTTTTTTCGGAGTTCCAAATCGTATCAGAGTACTGTATAACTTTTCGTTTTTGATAGAATCATATGCTTTCTTAAAATCAATGAATAGCTAGTGAACTGTCCCATTTCTTCTCCAAAATTTGTCTCAAAGCAAAAATCTGGTCCAGCGTGGATCTATTTCTTCTAAATCCACATAGGTGATCTCCAATTATTTCATCTACGTATACACTTAGGTGAGTTAGCACAATATTACTACCTTGTAACATGTTGGAAGTAACGAGATTCCGCGATAACTATTACAGTCCGATTTATCGCCTTTTTTTGTAAATCGGAACTATTATTGAAGTTTTCCATCCCTTTGGGAGCTCCTCCTTTCTCCATATAGCACTCATCAATTTTTGTAGTTCCTTGATTAGTGCCGTCTTCCCTGCTTTAATTAACTCGGCTTAGATATTGTCTATTCCTGGTGATTTGTAAATTTCTTTACCGACATTTAGATCTCGATTCCGCTAGGTTCGGGAATCAACGGTTCTGCGGTGTGGATTTCCGATTCCTATGTTCCCCGTTGTGTACATTACGAAGTTTGTCGAAATAACTTTTCCACGCATCGACAATTTTAGTCGGATCTGCCTGAAGATCTACACGTTCATTTCTAATGATAAATAACGTCGGCTGGTAACCTTCTATTAACGAGCTAATCCATTTGTATAGGTCTCGTATGTTATTTGTCTTGCAGTTTTCCTCAGTCTCCTGAATCTTCTGCGTAAGATATTCTCGCTTTTTTGTTTCCGAACCCGAGTGTGGCGTTTCGTTTCGCGTTACTGTAATTTTAGGTATTTGCTTCGGTTTTATTACTTACCCATCGTTGCCTTGCTTGTATTCGTATTTCATGAAGCTTAAGTCATTAATTATCAAAGCACGGTTTGTTTTTCTGTTGTTTCTCTCACCTACACGTTCCTTTGCTGAGCTCTTAATTGGTTAACGAATTGCCTCCCACCTCTTATTTATATCAATTTCATTATTAATATTATTATTATTATTGCTCTAGTCGGCTAGGATTTCGAACCTACTTGAGAGTTCGAGTTGGTAATCTGCTCTTATGCTCTGATTATTTAATCGTTTAACTTCGAATATGAGTTTTTTTTACCCCTTCTGTGATACTCTGCTACTTTTTGGGTTATCTCCTGGAGGACAATCGCCAGTTTTGGTGTTCTCAGATTTCTGCGATTTCCGTATCCTCCAGGAAAGTTCTTTGTTCGCTAACCGACTTTTCTGTTTCTTTGCATTTCAGCATTATGTGTTCCGTGGTAGCGACCGACCCGCAGGCGCGACGCAGGTTATCCTCGACTATATTCATATTCTTTAGTTTCTGCCTGAATTGGCTATATCCCGTGAGGAAGTGTAGCAATCCTCCCGCAATCTCCACGTCGAGCTCCATCCTGACAGCCACGTTGGGTATTATATTATATAATCTTCCAGCTTTCGGGCATTCTTGCCATAGATGCTTGCATGCATTGGTTGGTATTTGCTACACCCAGTTTGTTGTCCACAGGAGCATGTACTATCCTAGTGACTTTCTCGTTATTTTTCTTTTTGATCCAATACATAGCACCTAGCTTTTTGACTTGTAGGTGCAATGGCAGGGTTGCAGTAGTCACCTGGAGTTTCCACAGAAGGAATTTTATATCCGAAGACGACCGAGGCCAGTCGCGGCGAAGAATAGAAGCTGACCAATAGAAAGCAGGCTAGGGAGCTGATACCGTATGGAGAAAAACGTGAGACGGACCTCGTGTGCGAGGCGTGTGCGCGGCCGGATCGACGAGCGCGAACTTCGCTATCAGCAGGCGGGGTGGAACAATCCGAGAACTAGAACAATCCAAAAAATAACATTCTGCTCCCAAGTATTTATTTATTTTTGGGTTAGGCAATCTGTTGTATCTAGAATATTTATCAGTATTTATTTGAATTTAAAATATTTATAATATCGAAATCTCAGTTCTAATTGATATTTTAGCAGTTCGCATCAAAAATGTAGCGAAATGACAAATGAGGGCTCGTTACATGAAAGTGTAACCGTGAAATAGAAATAAAAAAAACGTGATTGAAAATTTAATAAAATACTGAGAAGACACTCACTCATTTTGAGGTTCTGAATAACTTGACCTACTTATTATTGAAAGATCACAGTATTAGATACTATACTGCGTATATCGTACGATTAATGCTATCAAAAAAGCATGAGCATAAGACGTAAAGGCAGGTTCATCCCAAACACAAAACAGTTCATTCAGGTCTCGCACTAGAAATGAGAAATCAACTGAAATCTGCAAATCATATAATTGAAGCATGTAAACGTCGGATTAAATATTGAAGTCGAAAGGCCATAAAACCTTACGGCTCCATTTCCAACCAAATTCACAAATTCAATTTAAACTTTCTGTATATATATATTTTAGTCTTTTTCTATTTAATGAACAACCAATGTTTTATATTTTGGTACTTTTCTTGGTACTTACTTCAGTGTATTTTCTTCCTTTAAAATGTATATCATTTTACAAAATATCAATCTGTGCTCACGAGATGTGCTCTAACAACTACTATTCTTAGAAGAACCAGGAACCAAAATTACGACTGCTTGCAAGGGTAATAATACTGCCTCCTCTCTCCGTTTTCTCTCGAATTAGCCAGAAATTTTTCCTTGTATTTGTATTCTGTGCGAATAGAATTCCGCTCCTCAGTCAATTACACATTGTGTAGTCAGTTCAACTAACTTTTAGCTTATGATGTCTTGTTTGAGTTATCCTTAGAATTAACACACGTTATCTACTAATTTAAAACAAAGCACTTACAGCTAAAAACTCGCAATGTGAGATAAATTCAATATTCACAACAGGTGGAAACAAAGCATTATCTAGTTTCCAGTACTGTCTAACTTTGCATTAGAATATGCTATAAAAAGCAGGACAATAAGCTGCTATTTAGAATGACTTGAAGCGCCTAAATGAACGATGTAGGTTTAACTGAGGATGATATAGATGTACTTCAAAGTACCATCAATGCTCTAGTAAAAGTTGTGAATGAGGTGAATGTAGAGAACTAAAATATACAATAACAAAAAAGAAACAAAAAGGATGAAGGAAACATAAATACAACAATTAAGGATGAGATTATAGAGAAAACGAAACAAGTTCGCATACTTGGGAAAATATGCAAGAGGGATAAATCAGATCATAGGTGAAGCAAGAAATCATTTACCATCAGGAAACACTTGTTTCTATTGTTCCAGCAGCTTCTAGCACAGCGATGAAGAACACGATAATTGAAATGAAAACATGCAGAACGATAATTTTCTCTGCATTATTTATGGTTGTGAGAGTTAGAGTACGACCCTATCAGATCAACATCAATTGCTAGTGTTCATAAATAAGATTTTGAGGAAAATACACAGGTCGAAACTGGGCGAGATTACCAGAGGCTTGAGGAAACTACATAATGAAGGAGACCAGAAGCTGTACACAATGATATAAAAATAGTCACTATGGGCAGGCAGTTAATAATGGCAGACTATGTATCTTGGATGTGGCAGGACAAACATTATATTTAATCGTAGTTGTGAATTCATAGAAATAGGCATTTTGGAGAACGAGGCGTGTTTCGAAAGAGGATATTAGAAAGAATACTCGAGACGTGTGACTTCGTGAGGTGAATCTTGACCAGTATAAAGTCCAATGGCGACTATTGGTTACTGACCAATGAACGTGCGAGTTCTTTAAACCAGAAAGTTAGTTAGTTATACTATTTTTTTACTTGAACTGTCTGTCTTCTCAGACATATACCAGTAACTCAGAATATATCCTAATGTAAGGCAATGGATTTTAGACCTGTTGTTTTCAGAGAGTAGGATTATTTTTATACTAACCCTCCAAAACAGTTAAAGCACTAGACTTAGTATGTCAGATATTGATGCCCTTGGCTCCGTCAACTCGCACATGTTTAATGCACGTTCTTCTTAGCTCAGCGTTCCTTACCGGAATGCCGCATGTGTCAGTCAGAATTCCTTACACGTGAAACAGAATACCTATATATCTGGTCATAAACCTTTTGCTTCCTGAACTCTCCTTAGTGCTACCATTTAAATAAAAAATATGTTTGAGCATAAATATATACGTGTGAGTAAAGAGAAGGTTACATTTTAAGCTGTAGGTGAAATTAATGATTTTTAAATTTACATTGTAAAATTTATAAACGCGAAGGAGCAACAGATACACATGCCATAACATGAAATTAGAGAAAAATAGAATTTTGTCCCAGAACACGACATTCAATGAATGCTGCATTATCTGATCTGAATCTGAGTAATCTGGAAAGTGGGGAAGAAATGAGGCTTTCATTAGCTTCAGTACCTGTTTGCCTAGTTCCTTTCTGCAGCTCTCTTGTACCGTAGATTGTAGAAGTGATGATACATGGATCCGAAGTGGCCAAATGGCAACAAAATACGCATAAGCAAGTAATTGTGTTTTCACTTCAACTGTTTCTTGAGTGATTATCCCTGTACTGTTTGAGATGTATTCCCGTTTCGTACATTTTTCGCTTCGTCAGGCCTTAGTCCGATGGACTTAATGCGCCATAGATGATAGAAGGTATCTGTACCAGGATATTGTGTACAGTGACAGACATCGGGTAGTGTAAATAGAGGTTTATGTACGGAATATAAGTTCGATTACTAAAAGATGAGAGTTTATCCGAGTCGAGCTTGAATCTTGAGGACAACACTTGCATAAGTACTGAATACTTATGCAGAAGGTTTTATCACATATTGTTACTGGTTAGATCGGTGATTTCTGACATTTGGTACTGTTATTTGTATTGAAATATTTTAACGCTATGTTACCGTCGTTCGAAATCCTGTTTATGGCTTGTCTTGACTCATCAATGAGAACATGCCTCGCTCCAATGTAAACTTTCTACGTCACGTCGAGGCAACATTCGATGTAACGATTCCAGGCGTTGAGCTATGCGAGGGAGAATTAAAAGCAATATTTGATTTCTGTTCTACCTTCCTCTTGAAGTGTGCTCAGATCTGAGAGGTTGTTTTGAAGGCTGCAAGTTCGTCTTTGATCTGTTGCACTTCAAGCGCTGAACGTTCACCTGTCTCTTTTGGTTCAAACTTTCATGGTCAGCAGAAGTGAGTTAATGAGGTATTTCGGTTCTGCCATTTGGGGCTTTACGGTTGTTTTTGGATTCGTAATATAGCTAAAGAGGCACCTCAGAAGTGACGAAAGTTTTGTGTATGTTAGATACTAATGACTAAGGTAAAGGTCGGTGGAGATTGTACGCGCTCCATAGGTGTATGTTTGGCGAACACCCCACAAGCAATAATTATTTTCATTTTTTTCCAAATCGTTTATTTTCTTTTTTCTTTTACGCCTTTAGCCCTGTAGACGTAATTGTAATTTTCTTGGACTCTGCACTCGAATAATTACTGTAGGATAATTAGGACCATGACCAAAGCACTCAAGTAAAAGTCTACTACTTTTCCAAATTGCAGGCGGGCATGTAGAGGATAATCTCTTTTACGTTTTGGGCAATTGCGACAATTTCAGGCAAATTTGGTCTTAGGATTCTTAATACATATTTATTCAACGTTTGAAAAATAACAGCCATGGAGCAATGTGAGGCACTTTGTTAAAATTTCATGTGAGGTTAGGCTGATAAATAACAATTTGAGCATTGTTATTTGGGCAAACCTCAGTGAGGGTGCTCGTCTGTGGAGTTCAAAACCAGGTGCCTACCCATTGCCGATCCACAGTTTGCAGCGATACCGCCTGGGCCACAAAGATTGGGTTTAATAGTCTTTATCGCACATCACAAATGAGATACAGAAACACAGGCCTCAAAGTATTATTATTTTTATGACCGAAACAGATTTTATATGCAAAAGATTTTCTGTTAAATTAAAAATGCAAGAAGAATCAAATACGAATGGCATTGCACGAATAATAAGAATACTATTATGATGAAAAAGGTCAGATTAGAGGTTATTATTGTACCTGTAAAGTTGGAGCAAGGAAAATGGATAATTTGGGTACGTACGCATATATTGCATCAGTACTCTGGTACTTGAGATATGACCATCACCAACAATAACTAAATTGTTATGAGCTCAAGGTTTGGTTAATATAATGAACATTCATAATGTGTATAATAATATTTTTTTTTTGTAAAATTGATGAAGAAATGAAATACACATTTTCTGTTAGAATGAAAAATACACCTTTATTTCATTCTGCTTCATTTTATTTCACTACATTATATGTCATATTATTTCACTAGACGTACAATAATACACATAAACGCCAACATTTATTTTACAAAGGAATAAATATAAACAATTCTAAATAAACCTACACTTCTTTAGTTTTGTAGAAGATCTGAATTCAGTTTTCATGATTGCAGCTTTTAAGACTTTTCAAAGGAAGCTATAACCTTTTATACAAACTATATGAAAATACAAAGTTTCAAACGAATTTGACCAAATTGAATTTTTACTGGTCTTGTACGGATGACAGTTTAACAAAATATAAGTTTCTGAGGACCAACAAGTATTTACGGGTTTAATGAACGATTTCGTGGGTCACCATGGAAAGACTTGAAACTAATGTTATGCACCACCAACTTTATAAAATCAAACTTGATAATCAACAATTAAGCGTTTGTGCGAGCAACAATCTTCTTAATGAAGAATTAGTGTAGTAGCCTTGATATAAAACATCATTCTTTTATGTACTGACTATTGCCCAAGTAATCATGTAACCACGGATATTTCAATACTTACCATGATTTCTTTGATTTTAAATAGCGAGAAGAGCAAAATGTGTTAATTCTTAATTCTATTTCAATATCCGATTATGATGATAATCAACATTATCCAATCTGGAAAGAATCTCCCTTCTAGAAATGTTACATCACATTTCTGCATAGTTGGTGTAAGGTTTTTCAAGGGGCATGGATTGCTGAAATTACATTGTTAGGATAAGGGCTCTAAGATCTTCCTTAAAGGAAACCCCAAAATTCTAGTTACGCTACAGGTTTATTTCAATTTCGTATATGTTTGGTATTAGCGCGACTCTGTGTGAGAGAGAAAGGCGACCTGTATACTTTAACGTAGAAGCGAAGAAAGAGACAGAGATACTCACTTCATAAGCCTCCGTATGCACTGCAAATTATCAGATTCATTATACGTGGTGGAAATTTCATGATAATGTTCACCACGAATACAGAAACTTACTACCATGACGTCAGAGGAGTTCTCTTCGTGTTCTTATTGTCATAAAAATTAACTTTTAATTAATAGTTAAATTAAAAAATCCAGGATTCTAATGTCACGTACATGATTTAATTTTGGCCTTGACAGGCGAGGATATTCCTGATCAGTGCAAGTGAATCTGGGGGAGTTGACAGCCTAATTAAGCCTCACAGGATATAATGGGGAAATGCGACATATTGCACATGAAAGAAAATCCGAAAATAAAAATTATAATAGATTCAGCATTATGCACTCACCTATTTCGACAAATATTGCATATGTGTTTCTTTGACCCTGGGCTAGATTATAGGTATTTCACCGGAAATGACTGTGAGGTCTGCTATTTTTTGTAATGTTATTTTTATTATTGATAAGAGTGAAATAAACATATTGTTTCCACTTCTAGTCCCAAACAGCAATAAAACGAATAAATAAATATTTAATGATGTTATTCAAATGTTGATGGAATTTGATGTAATCACCATATGTATAATACATACGCAACTAGTACTGCAAAAGGTAATAAACTAACTAACTCTATGGCTTATGGAACTCGCACGTTCATCGCCGCAGTAACAAACGTTCGCCATTGGATTCTATCCTGGGCAATATCAAGCCAGTTTCCATCACGAACACCTACGTTTCGAAGATCTTCTAATATTGTCGTCCCAACGACGTCTCGGTCTTCCCAATGGTCTCATTCCATCCGGATTTCCAACCAGGAGTCGGATGGAAGGAGACCATTTCTACTACTAAGGTGAAGAATATATTCTTCGTTTTTGCCCCATCCCAACTACATGGCCTGCCCGCCTTAGTCGTCGTGATTTCATTATTTTTACAACATCTGTTAATCGTATAATCCGTGGAGTTCTTCATTATGCAGTCTCCTCCACTCTCCAGTCATCTTGTCCCGTTTCGACCCGTATATGTTTCTCAACAACCTTATTTTCAAACACACATAATTTATGTTCATCTGCTAGGATCGTACTCCAACTTTCGCAACCGTGAAGTATTACCGGCAGAATAACCGTTCTGTATATTTTCAATTTCAATTTCCTTGATATTAATCACGATGTTAGAAGTTTTTAGACTGAATAGAAACATGCGTTGCCCGATACTAAGCGACTTTTTATTTACCTCATTTTTGCTTGTTACGTATGCTCCCAAGTATTTAAACTTGTTTACTTTCTCTATTACCTCATCCTTAATTCTTATGCTTTTATTTCCTTCATTCCCTGTGTTTGGGCTTGTTATCATGTATTTTGTTTTATCTATGTTTCTACCTGTAGACCTATCTCATCGCACGCTTCTACAAAGATATCAGTGTTGCTTTGTAGTTAATCTATATAGTGCCCTATTAAATCTACATCATCCGCGTTTACAAACAGTTGATTCGAACCAACTTATGGTAACAGTAGTAGTAATAATTGTTATAGTTCCGTAGAGTTAGTAAAACTTTTAGTAGTGCCAGCTTATGTTTACCTGCACCAACGGGCGCATACTTTGGCGTGAACTATAAGAATCAATGAAAATCTGCAAGATAACATAAATAAGTAAACCACTAACTTAGGTGACTACTAAAGACCTAGCTGCGGTTTCTAGTAAAAAAACATGTTTCTATTGAACTGAGCTTTCAAATAAAATATGTCCGTCGTTTACAATTAAAACCGAAGAGAAGATTAAAAACCTAGAACCAAAACTTTCCTTAGGAAGCGCAGTAGAGGAAAAGGCATTTCAAATGAACAAAAGGGGGGAAAAACTGTAAAAAGTTTGGTATTTTTTGCCTCGTTGTTGCATTACATAGACTTAATGTAATATTAATGTTATTAAATCTGTTTTATTTAAGGTATTGTATTGAAGATTTTATATTGAAGTCATAATTCGAATTATTTTATCAATAGATAATATGTATAATACATACCCCACCAGCAGAATAATCATAGATATGTCAGAAAATCTGGAGATTTGCAGGGGATTGAAACAAGGTGATGCATTGCCACCACGAAATTTTAATTGGCTATTAAGATTCAGATAATTAAAGAAGGTCTAAAGGAGAACAAGAAGGACCTAATTTTGAATGGCCTGAAGGAACTGTTCGTATACACAGATGATATAGTTTAATAGGGGACGATATAGGTAAGCTACAAAGTAACACTGGAGTCTAAGTAGAAACATGCCATGAGATAGGTCTACATGTGAACGTAGAGAAAAGAAAATAATGATAACAAGCAAAAAACAGAAGAATTAAATAAGAACTTTAAGATTGAGCTCATGGAGAAAGTAAGCAAATATAAATTCATGAGAGCATATACAAGAAAAGGAAACGAGGCCACGGAAGAAATACAAATGTAACTCATGTTTCTATTCATGAAAAAAGCTTGTAATCTCGCAATACAACAAAAGTTGAAATTTAAAATACTCCGTACCGTTAATATATTAATAAATCACAGCCATATTCAATCCACTAGTGGATGAGACCTCACACCGGAGGGATGAGATTGGTGTACTGCTCTCACACTGACGAGACGGTTTGGAAGAGGTTAGCCTAAACTCTCACTGTGATCGCCACTATCTTTAATTCATAGCAGCTCTCCAATTACATCACGATGCTGAGTAGGCACTGCTCCAGACGCACACGTCTTGGAAACATCCATGGAATCGAACCCGGGAGCCCTCAATCCATAGTCAGACACGATAACGACTTATGGTTAGGAAAACTGAAGCATGACACTGCTAGATAAACTTCAATTGGGTGCGTTAGGTAATAATATCTTGAAAAACATACGGGCCGTGACGGAATGGGAAGCCCTAGACGGGAGGCTGACGATGAATTTCATGCACTGTATGATTCACCTTATGTTATTAAAGCAAATAAATCAGAGCGGGTAAGATAAGCATTTCATAAAACTTGAAGGAGTGAAACGAAAATCACAATTAGATCATGACAAGAAAGACGAAGGGAAGGCAGAGAGGCTACGGTTAAAACAACGTTAGAAGAGATCTTAGAGAGGTAGTCCTGATGAAATCTTGCTTGATCTTTCTCAGGATAAATTTCAGTGACGAAATTTTGTTTCTGCAGCAACGAATTTCGAAGTTTCGTAAGGTTTAGAGTTATTGACGCACAAATTAAACTGTTCAGTTGCGATAGAAATTGAATTAGTAATGTCGAATACGCTTAACAGATGGATGCAAAGAATCACTTGAGAAAAAAACGGTATTGTTTTGTACAAAACTGGTATCTCTGAAACAGGATACTGCATATTACTACTGTTAATAAGTTTTGTTCCAATATTGCTAAATTAGCAAAGAAAATAGTTATATTCTTAGCATTAGAAAGCAAATATTCAAACCACTACAAAGGAAAGTGTACACACTGATCATGAAAAAGTACACAAAGCTCCAATAATATGTTCAGTATTTGTTTTGTTGATTTTTATATTATTTTTTGTAAAGGGTGGTTGTAGAGTCACGAAGAATTCTACCATCCCTAATTTCCATTAAAGTTCATTTTATATCGTTTACACATTTTGAAAGTAACGACCTAACCAATGTTTGGTCATAAGTAACATAAAAAGCTGAAAAGGATTGTGCTGTATAAGTTAGCATCCTTCGTATTATATACAGAACCATGCATAGTATATTTGTGATATATTTGTCATCTTATTTCTGTTATTTTCTTGTCTCTCGTTACAGAATCATCGTTTAGCACAAAATCCACATTTTGAGCGAAACTAACAAATGAGTTCGTTTTATAAAGAGGATTAAAATCTAAATTAATTATAAGCTAAATATGAAATCATTAACTGGCATTTTACCACAGTTTCATTATCCTTAGTCAAACAAACATTAAATAATATCTGTTTATAAGCGTTGATGTATTTGAGTGAAATTCCAAAACAAGGGATGTGACATTAATCAGCAGGAATCGTTTATTTGCACTTTTAACTGATCTAACCTGATCTTTTACAATAAGATGGCCTAAACGCCAGCCAATCATTCATTCTTGTCGTTTGAAGTTTAAATGCTATCAAGACAAGTTGGGAAAATATCGTTATGATAGATGCCGCAAAGGACAATCTGAGGGGGCAACATGAAGAGGATAAGATGAGCTCGGAATCGAGGTCCTGGATAACTGCTTTTGTTGGCATAACGAAATGCTGATAAAATAAGATTTACTTTCCACATCCCTTCTCATACTTAATCAGAGATTGTGGTTTTGAAAATGATCATATAAAAGAAATATACAACATAAAATATTTATATTTCGTATAGTGACAAATTAATACTCAATGCGTCTTTCTATAAAATGATTGCTTTTTGTTAACTTTCTAAATTTTGAATTTATGACTTTTAGGCAATATTTCTTCAGACCGCTATGCCACTTATATTTCATATTATTTATAGCAGGTAAACTGATTCTTCTACTTAATTGTTATTAATAATATTGAACCCAAACTGAATTTGATTCAAACACGCTAAGTGTTTCTACTATTTGTTTAATAAAGATTATAGAGAAAATATGTTTTTTTCAAATGGCTTAACTTTAGATGCACAGAGTTTCACTCACAAGATCATAGATCTATCCATTATAGGACGCAAAATAGTTTTACACATTTGTACATTTTTTTTATAACTTGTAGCCTTTATCCTAATTCCCTAACCAAACATTATTTTAAATACTAGAAATGATCAAGAAAAAGTTCCTGAAACTAGATTTTCAGTCCCAGAAGCAAGCAACTTCCTATTGGCTGTAGAAGGATGAAAATTAAAGTAGTTCTTGTAGTATCCAATTGGTGTAACTGTAAAGGAAAATATCACTCAACGCGGAACTGATGGAAACGACGACGCTTGCCAACTAGAGTCATCTCATCAAATAGAGCATCTAATTTGCAACTTATATGAAAAGCTTTAACAATCCAGAACAAGAAGTAGTGGCATGAATGTTACCTCTATTCACTAAATGTATGTTTAAATGGGGAAAGACCAGAACCAGCGGTGTGCTCCAAATAATTGAACAAAGTGCTCTCAAGTTCATTCACAAATCACTGAACGCACGTAAAAAAGTAACCAACTACAAAAAACACGCACACTCGTTATGGGGTATGGGAATAAATACACCGAACATATTATTCACGGAAATGTTATTGCATACACTGTGAAAAAATAAGAATGTTGTATGATATATGTAGTAATGTCCCAGAAGAAAATAAGTATTTGTTATAATCTTGTTGTGGCAGAAAAGTGTCTGTCAAAAACACCCAAATATTTCTTTTGTGTGGTTAGAGGTTTTCTTTTCCCCGTTCTAGGGTAATTTTTGTGCATACACAGAAAGAAATCCAACTGTTTCTAATGCAATCAAAAATACACTTCTGATCAAGAATTTGCTGCCACCATTTTAATTACGTATTTTAAGCAATTATGGCATATTCTCACTAAAAGAGGATTGCGCTTTCATACTTAAAATATATATAAAGTTATCAGAACATGACATGGTGAAAAGCGTGGAAGTAATTTTGTTTTTCTTTTCAAGGTTCGGGCAACTTTATTTCTGACTTTCTATCTGTTTTGGTGTACTGATTTCTTCAGAGGCAAATTAATCCTGCTACTAGTAAGACGATGAATTTCTAACTAAAGAACCAGGGTTCAACTCTCACTTGAGACATCAATGTCTATCTTTTTCTGAAACCTCAAAGTACAGGAAATTATTAGCCAAGCTAGAGAAAATTTACAGTCAGCTATATTTGCCTACTAGACGAGGCACTAACTTAGCTTGAGTATGCACCGAAGTAGACAGAGATTGTAACTTTAGATTTTGGTAATAGGGATCTTAGCGAGTATGAGAAACTATGTCGTCGCCCTTGGAGAAGTTCGATAACTGCGGGAGGATGGTCAAAGTCCTAGAAAATCATAAATCACGATATCGATCATAACTAGCTTACTAAAATGATAGAGCAATTTTATTTTTTAAATTTCGAGTAGAAAAACCTAATGTCCCCCCCCCCTTTTATCGGTAATGTTATATTTTTCAAAACGTATAATAAAAATCATGATCACCCCCTGAAATAATTATACCCAAAACAGTTATGGAACTTTGTTGCGGAAGCTGACGCATGCCATGATACAAGCAATGCCATCGTACGTGTCGCGTTGGTTGCTTACTTAGCTCTGTTTATTCTTCAGTTTCGTAAAAGCCATTTTGAGTGATATGTGTGGTCTTGATTATTATTAAACATGTAATGATGCGCCTTATTATATGTGCTGGCATTATACTTAGTTACATTTGAAACTTTATCGAATATTCCAAAGCTGCGTAACCTCCTCTATCGTAGTATTTAAATATTAAAACAAAACACACTGAGTCATCAACTTTGCATGGAAATATAGATCTGTATATTGGAAAAGTTTGTAGAAGATTCGCTAACGGGGCCCAGTGATAATTAGATCGAATTTTATTTTAATCGAATGCAGGGACCATTGTTAATGTGCTTACAGAATGTTATTCATAACAACGAGCAACTTACTGAAATATGAGGGGCAAAGCATAAGGCCCAGGATATGGGATTCAATGGGAAATGTTTATATTAGGTGACGGAATAACGGGAGCATTTGATAATAATTGGATTTATTTCATTTTAATTGATTCTAGCCAACATTATTACTGTGTTGCTTGAATTTAGTTCACTTGGAACAAAGATATATGCGGGCAGGTAAAAAAAAATAGCTACACTTGTGCCATAACTCCTTATATATTACACCCACTGTATTCTGCCCTCGCACATTATACACGTAATGTTATACTATTGTGATAACACTATGAAAATTTGATTTCAATTCCTCCATCTTTCTATCTTCTGATCTAGAGAACGCTGCAAGTGTGCACGAAGGCTGAAAATTGACAATCTCGTGTTCCTTCTTTGAGCGAATTAAAGAGGTGATAATCAAAAGAAGCTCTGAACTCCAGGCAATGTGTTTAGGGCATCAAAAATCCAAAATTGTTAGTAGTTGAAACAGTCTCGCCGATTGTGCGTGGGCGTTCCTTGTCATGCAACAACAGTAAGGGTCTTCGAAACTAGACCTCACCGTTTGCTGCGAATCGCTGGCTTTAGATTGTTGACATGCAAGTTACTATGTATCTAGCACTATTAATTGCACCTCCATTTTCTAGGTAGTCTTCCAGTATAGGCGCTTTTGAGTCCCAAAACACGGTTACCACCACCTTTTCTTTGGAAGATTGAGTCTTGAATTCCTGTTGCACATGTTATTCTGTGTTTAAAGTTTTCTATCAATTCGTACACATATCTACGAGTATTGTGTTGAAACTCTCCGATGAATTTCAGCCCGAGACACACCTTCAAACCAGAGAAGTTCAGTCACAACCCATTGTTCTTCCTTGGTGTATACTTGTAGCGGAGCAGCCATGGTTTCTCTAAAACACGAGAAAGAGAGATTGAGCTATTGAGATGATTTTTTAATGTGCTAGGGAAATAGGCATTTCAATAAGATAAGAACTCAGACTGGGAAAATATATTTTTTGTATCATTGATAGAATATTTCTTCAATTTTTCCTTCCTTTTACGTACCAATGACCACGTTTCGTCATTATTTATTTGACCAAAGAATATTGTTGCAATTTTAAAAAAAGTACCCACCATTGTGATTATTTATGTGCAGTGTTGGATATAAAACTGACGTAGTTTTTAACGCGTCCTTGATTTCTACTTTTGACTTATAGCAACCTTACTTATAAAAGGTCGGAGTGAAAAGTAACTAGGCAGTTTCACCTTGTCGTCAGTCAGTCAGTCAGAGTATTGGCGTTTAATGAGTGAAGTGTCGAGCTGATGCTCATGACTTCAATATGGTTGGATGACGGGATGAGAAAGGTCATGTGATTGATTAGGGAGCAACTGTCGCATCCCTAATGTAGTCAATGAATGCCAAATTTGATTATAAGCCTAAGTGACGAGGTCGGGAGGAAGGAAGTTGTCTTTGCGAGGCTAAGATGTTAAAAGTGGTCAGTGAGGCTAAGTTGTTAATTATCCTTCCATAAAAAGTTGTAATGAAATGAATGTACTATTATCTGAATTTTAGACAGGTCATTTGTAATGTGGATGGGAGTGTTAGCTGGGGTGAGGCATACGATGAATGTGGCGAATGGGATTGGCTGTGCCTATGGAATGTAAGGATGGATTGGGAGAATGGATTATGCGATTCCAAAAAAGCTGACATTGTAGTTTGATAACATCTGTAAGTATGGGTAGAGATAAGTCTTCATGTAGTTGCGCAATCCGAGTGTCTCGACTATGTCCAGTGATCATTCGAGCTGCGCGATTTTGAACTCTTTGGAGTTTTAGATGGTGAGTCAATGCTGCATGTTGCCATGCAGGGGCAGCATATGTGAGGATGGACCGGATCATCATCTTGTAAATGTTGAGTTTGGCTTCTATTGTGATTTCTCGACTACGGAATAGTGGATATAAGGCTAAAAGGCGATTTAGAGCTTTCCTTGCTGTAGTTTTCAAATGTGATTGAAACAAGAGGGTCCTGTCCAGATCTACTCCGAGGTAACGTGCTTGTGAACTGTATCGTAATTGCATTCCAAAAAGCGTGAGAGGCTGTAATAGTCTTGTGTGCCTTTTGGAGAAGTGGACTACAGCTGTTTTTTCCGTGTTTAATTTCATTCTCCATTTTGTTGTCCAATCTTCAATGGAATCCAGATGACACTGTGCATAAAGATGTGAGTAGCGAAGGTTGCGGGATGAAGCAAAGATGGCAGTATCATCAGCGAATGTTGCTAATTTTGTATGTAGATGGGTAGGTATATCGGATGTATATAAGTTGAAAAGGACTGGCGCCAGAACTGAGCCTTGTGGTACTCCTGCAGTGATAGGATGTATGGTAGATTCTGAACCTTGATGATGGACATAAAAGCTTCGATTTTGTAAGCATGATTTCAATAATCGGAGATATTGATGAGGAAATCCCATTTTGCTAAGTTTGTAGAGTAGGCCCTGATGCCAAACTCGATCAAATGCTTTAGATGTGTCCAGGAAAATGCCAATGGTATGCCCACAATTATTGAAGTTCAAGGTGATTTCTTCTACTACTCGTACAAGTTGTGCAGTTGTGTCATGATGAGAGCGGAAGCCAAATTGATGGTGAGGAATTAAATTTTGTGCTTGTACACATTTACTAAGTCGTGCATGTATGAGTCTTTCGAATACTTTACTAAGGGTTGAGAGTAGACTGATCGGACGGTAGTTTTGAGGGTACAGCAGATCTTTACCTGGTTTGGGTATGGTTGCGACTTTAGCAATCTTCCATTGAGGAGGAAAGTGACTGTATTGTAGGATTGCATTGAAGAGTTTGGTTATTAAGACAATCATTTTGCATGGAAGTCGTTTTAATGCAAGTGGAGAGATTTTGTCTGGTCCAGAAGCTCTACTATTATGTAATTTCTTAATGGCAGATGCTACTTCTCGTGGAGTGATTAATGTGGCTGGATCAAAAGGATGGTCGAAAGAATGCGAGTGAAAATATTGGTGAACTTCTTCTATTGTATCCTCATCGTATGGATCAGCATTTAAAATGAACTGAGTTTCGAGATGGTCAGCAAGAACTTCAGCTTTCTCGTGTGAGGAATAAACAAGACACTGGAGTCCATGTAATGGTCGATTTATGGTTTTAGGAGTTGATTTTGTGAAAGATTTGACTTAGGTCCAAAATTCATGGTTTGGCGCTGTGAGTTGTTGTAGTTTAGCTGACCATGCTTGTGCTGCAAGACTTTGAAGTCGGAATTTGACGCGACGTGATAAGAAATTCCAAAGAACTTTATATTGCCGGATTCTTGTGTTTTGCCATTTTCGACGTAACCATATTTTTAATGCTATTAAAGCCTGCGTTCGGAGTTTTTCTGGCGTTAGTTGCTTGTTATTAAAAGGCTGATGTGTGGAAGTGGTAGTCGCATATAAAGCTGATTTAATTGTAGTGGTTATAGTGTCAACTGCTGTATTAATATTTTGTTGTGAATGAAGAGGTATGCGAGTGTCCGTAGTGCGAGCAACAAGCTGAGTGTAGCGATCCCAATCAGTTGTGTAAACAGGTGGAAGTTGTCGAGATTCTATTGAGTGATGTTGATAAATTTCCATTAGAACAGATGTATGGTCCGAGTCTAAGGCATGAATAGCGTGAGGTCCATCAGTTACTGCAATTCCTTTTAGTAGTGCCATGTCTAGTACGTCAGGTCTGGTTCCATTAGTAGGAAAGTGCGTTGGTTCAGTAGGTGCAAGTGGAATGATTGGAAGTTGTGGTAATGTCGTACAAAAACGAAATGGCTCTTATGCATAGCCCACATCCTCTTTTTCGTAAAAAAAAGAAAGGCCAAGTTCTTATTTTTTTCATTAAAACCTCCTATCTGAAAGTTCTGAAGGGCACTGAAGTTTGATTGTGATATAAATAATTTTAAATGCTTACTTCAAATCCGATATTTAGGACGCCAATATCCCTTAAAATGAACACGCAAAAGACCAAATTTTTAATGCCCGATTTCGGAGAAATTCGATTGAGCATTGTCTCGCTGCAATTTGAATATTTACCAGTAGTAACGTAGCACTGTGCCCTATCAAGATGTGTCGGGCACCGATAGACAAAGATCAATTTATGATGCTTTGGATAATATGTTAATACTCTTGTAAGGTTAAATGAAACATAAGTAAGATAATGTTGCGAGTATATTTATAGCAATGATCTATAAATTTTCTTGCTGTTTCATTAATAGTAACACAGTAATTATTATTTCCACTTTTTTGCATCGTAATTATTTATATTGAAACGAAGAAATAGTTATGTGCTCAGAATAGAGTACGAATTCTGAATAGTCGATCATTACTTACGTTAAAACTAGCGAGGAATCCACACAAAGGAACTGAAAATAATAGCTGTAGTAGGAGATGAAAAATTAATACATTTATAGTTGGATATATATATTAATATTTTAAAAAAATAAAGGGAGGGTAATATTGGTTTCCCGCGCAAATCTAACCCAGACATATAATAGAGCAGGATGAGATTTGTAGAAACCAAAACTTATCGTGCTGTGGAGAAAGCAGACAGGAACTAGAGGTCCTGCAACTTTAAATTTCACAAGTAGGATATAATGGGCAATATACAAATTTAAATTCAATACCTTGAAAATAGTTTGACCAATCGGAATGAAACTTGCCAAACATAATAACCGCTATCAGGATAAGGCCAAGCAATTCTGCAGTATACCTTGGATGCACAATGGACCAAAGATTAAATTTCAAAAAACATATAGCTGAGAGACGTAATAAGACACTGCATATATTTGCATTACTCAAATGCATATTACTGTCAAATGTACCAATGACAATTAAAACAAAAATTTATTATTACGTACTGAAACCTATGATAATATATGGCCACGAACTTTTCCATTCCGGTGTAAATATTGATAGCTTGCGGAAATTCGAAAGGTACTGGCTTAGGATATCGAGAAGAATGTGGAATCAGGACGAACGAGAATTATACACGGACGTATCAATCAAAACCATTGATGAATACTTTGAAGAAACAAAACTTAAATACATAAAATCTAGTACAAACAAAAAAATTGGCACAGCTAAATTTTCAGCACCAATTGAATCTCAAAATTGTGAGACATCGTATCACATTACAGGAACTTTTACAACACATTAACTAATCAGTCTACAGTGTAACAGAAGTCACAACATGACAATATCAACACTAACTTTAGTTCAGAGCGGATGCGCGGGAGAGACTTTAAGAGGCTAACATGTTAAATGTTAAATATATTATACCTAGGGGCACTTCTTTACCTAAATAATATATACACACCTAACCTTAAAATCATTTCCAATCCACAATTGACATAGACTACACTCACGATATCTTACATAAGTAATTAGCTTACAAAATAGTGAAATAGGAAATTTGTCCACTTCCGGTTTATACCAATATTAACATTTTAACATAGTAAGGGAATGTTTTCCTGGGGTGCTTGCTTGGTGCGTGCCGGGGGTCCTACTGGGGAGTTCATTCAGTTTTCGAATTATTATAAGTATGTCACAAATAAATTAAATAATAATCAATGGGGAAAGTAGCCATTGGGCTAGAAGTCCTCTGACTGCCCTTCGGGCAGCCGGGAATATACCTGCGGCCACACTCCTTTTGCTTGCCGTGAACCAGCTTCTGGCAACAGTAATATTGAACCAGCTTCTGGCAACAATACTGGTACTGTTGACTAAAATCGATTAAAATCAATTTTCCACCCGATTATCTTGGTCTGGCAAAATCCCTGCATTAGCCACTCATATTTTCACATTCCTTTGGGTTTCGTGAACCAAATTTTTGGCAAGACATTAAGATGGTGGCTAGAATCGATTAATTTCAAATTAGATCCAATTATCAGATGTCCTTTTTATTTTGTCATTATAAGCATTTAACATTGAATCCCGTATGCAGGATCCCATACTTTGACCCTTTATATTTCAGTAAGCTTTTGGTTGTCGCGAACAAAATTCTGTAAAGACATTAACAATACTCCCTAAATCTGATTAAATTAAAATTCGATCAAAGTATCACTGGGCCCTGTAAGCTCGTCTTCAACTATTTTTTTAAAACATTTTAATCAAAGAAACGTCAATAATCATTCAGGCACGATTGTTAAAAACGTTGTCGGAGTCTGAAATTAATTCCGAGTTGTCAGTTCACAAGATCCCAATTGCTAGTTTTGCGATTATAGTAATAAATGCCCTGACAACAAAATCTATATCTTTAATAATTTCTGGATTTTTTTTTTTTTTTTGCCAAATTTAGGTTTTCCGTATAAAACTAAGTAAATGTACGGAGAAAACACTCATATATGTATCTCCCTTATAAATACAACAGGATCGAACTAATGAAATACTATTTGTTGTTATGACTAGACAGGACAAGAAAAGAAAAGGTCACACGGAGACAATTCCTGAGACCATCCTATAAACACACGTAAATAAAATAATTATACCGAGTGTCCCAATCCTTTCACAACCCGTTTAATAGCACGTAATCATTAAGCACAAAAACACAAAGACGGAAATATAAATCTGTATGTTAGGAAATTGTAACATAACGAACCAAATATCAATCGCTGTTCAGGCATGGTTGTAAAAAAATGCTGGTGGAGTTTGAAAACTCTGGAATTTAAAGTGCGAATTATGATTATCAGTTGTTCATTATACAAAAGTAGTGACAGGCAGAGTAATTGATGTTCTATTAATCCCAGGATAAACAGGTGCATTCAGTTGTACATTTTCTTTTCTCCTTAAAATCGCAGTTACTTAAACTCTTTTGGGAATAATTATTTAAATCGGGCAGAAACTATGATTTTCATTATATGTAATGTTAATAAAAATAATAATATTATTGATAATGAAAGATGGAGTCTCCTGCGTAGCCTAGTCGGTAGCGTGTAAGACTTCAGTGCAAGCGCTCTTGTGCTCGATTCCTAGTGGGGGCTCAAAATTTCCGGGTTGACGCAGCACAGTGAGGATTATTGGTTAGCTACTTAAATAAACGAAATAGTGGACTGATGTCATGAAAGTCAGACATATAGCTACGGAGCAGGGTATTTAGCTCACCACCTAACCATCTACTTGAACGTCATGCAGCCCCATGACAGCCCTTAGCCGTTAAGACTGTCACCCCTAAGTTTAGATAATGGAGGAAAAATTACAATTTTCTTCTCGAAAAACCTAGCCTTTTGCTTAATTCTGACAAAATCATTTTTACCCAGAAATTAGTGGATATAGACTTTTGTATCAGAATATTAATTATTAATATTTTTCTTACCTACAATTAAAAGAAAATATATTGCGTTAGCATGTTTAGTAATATACCCTAGCTGCACAAGGATAGCGGGTCAATGCTGGGCCAATAACGCGGATATCGATCGTGCTTGACCGTTCTGCAGGAATGTTGAATGATATTGGCATGGTACGATATTTCGATAGTGAATTATAGTCCTGAAACTTGAGAATCATTTTGAATTTCAACCGGAAAACAAGGGAAAGAAAGTTTGGCAGTTTAAAATACTATGTTTAGAGAAATATCACTGTCTGAAAATCTCTTTAGGCGATATCGATTGACATTGTCCGAAAACGTTCGGAAGAGCATGATGTGAATGTGCGCGTAACGTTACTAATTTGTTTTTCAAGAGGTGCACTTGTGGATCTCAGCAGAGTGTAAGTCAAATAGTTTAAAAACTCCTGACACTTGCGGTCAATTGATAAATAATGTGATGGGTATGCTACTCGATATTTATTGATATAGGATAATGATATCGATCAACATTGTTTTCCGATACACATCAATATTGAGAACTGGTGAAATCCGGAGATCGATAACATCCTTCAACATAAATCGATATTGTTCGCTGATATCGTTTAAAATAGGAAGAAGATTCTCTCCAATAGTGATCATTATCGTTCTCCGATACCGATCGACATCGACTTCCAATAATCGACCAATATCGGCAGAATCGTTTGCTATTCGTTATTGATCGATCTCGGATAAAGACCTACATCATTATCGCAATTGTTCGTTATTTGTATATTCCAAAATCGATATGCTCCTGCGATAGTTATGATGAATTCAGTGTGATATTTTCTGGCACTTTGACCCATCTCCCGTAGTTGGCATCCAACCGCTAAAACGATGGCATAGTTGTGTTTACTTACTAAGGTCCCCCTCCACCAAAATCAAAAGTCAAGATCTCCGAATCTTTCAATGCATACTCAACGTAAGCTAGCACCTGTACAAAATTTGTACAAGTGTAGCGGCGTGTTACCCTAAACCTCAATAATGTGAAGAAGAAACTGACCCTTATACAATATTCTTGAATAAGGAATGTACGGTTTTTTATTTACTTTCTCGCGATTTTAACAAAGGGCTCGGAGGAAACATAAATATAGTACGAATGGCGCGGAACAAATGGCTCGCGCGAACTCCTGCTATCGTCCTTCAGCGCACCCTTGTCCAGAACATCAAAGACTTAGAAAGTCTAAACTGTAGCAAGGTCAAAACATCTACGAATGGGACAAATCGGCTGGAGAAAATGCAAAACCGTTTAAAACCACAAACGGTCAGATCATCTACAGAAAGACAAATCGCTCGAATATCCGAAATTTACTATAGGAAAGTGCCCAGCTGATTCAGTTGTATATTCTAACCCAGTTGAAATAGTTAATTCAATACTAATTATTTACATTCCTTTGTCGTACGCAATACGCTGGATTGACTAAGAATTATTGTATACATTGAATGTAAAACATGCCTTACTTTAAAATAAAATATTCATTACACACCACTAGTGACATATCAAAGGCATTGTAATGTAATAATAAATGTTATAGAATTATTTCGATCATATGCTGTCCTTAATTTATAAATATTAAAAATTCATGTTTTCACAAGAAAATTCACAATACATATTGCTGTGTTCTTTAGGTCCTGATTGGAAACGGTGAATTCATTACACTTCGGGAGGTGGAACTATTTCATAGTTAACAGTTCACTTTAGGTTCATCATTACTGCTGCTACATTCAACATTACAGTAAATGATTAACAAACCGGAAGTTAAAGCATTTCAAACAGCAGGATAGCAAACAGTATTGAGGGAAGTTGCTGAGAAGGAAAGAGCAAGATACATTATTAGCATAAACACTGGATTAGTTGATTTACTTGCAACAGTGCAATATTAATACTAGTTACGAAATACTGTAATGCTGTATAAATCGTCGTCGGTTTACAAGTGAAACACATTGCCAAGAATAAAAACACAGTTGTGAGAAAACAAAGGAAAACGAAATTGCAATTTTGTATCTAAAAATTTTATCTATCAAATATAAAAGATAATGTCCGCTATGTTTATATATTACTTTCGCATTTATAACGTTGAAAGGTAAATTATATACTTGGCTTAATGGGTTTCTTAAATTGTTAACATACACAACTTTATTAAGAATCAACATTATTGTTCGTCACTAATCGATAGAACACAGCTTTAAACTAGAAAGCCACGTTACTCTAAAATCGCCAATTGTTTACTTAATGTGTTTTACTTGTAAGCCGAAGAAATACATTTTGGTAAACTAATTATTTTGTAATTTATGTTGAAATACGTGTACATAAAAAAAACTTTTGACCTGTTTTAGTAGGGCCGATTAGGTGAAAAATAATGCACTTTTTCATAAAAGCATAACATCTGGTATGATGACTAGACATACCTGTAAGGTCATATTAAGATTTTGAGGCACTTTGAATGTAGTAGTCCAGAAATACCAAAATGGTGTAAAAGATGTCAATATTTGAGTGCTTTTCAGCTTATAATTGGGTTTTATGGTACCGAACACAAATCTGACAGAAGAAAAGCACGGGGCCCCCCCATTGACGTATTTATAAAGTGATTGTATATGAAAAAGCGCACTCCATACTTCTCTTTTTAGCCATGCATAAACAAAATTATTTTTTTACATTTTAGTACGAATTGTTTAAGAAAAGTGTGTCTTTAAAACGTTTCTTTTATTATTTTTTTCATACAATTATGAAATTTGTCAGAATGACTAGACATATCTGTGTGATCATTTTAAAATTTTGAGGCACTTTGAAATTGATGTAGGAGTCCCAAGAATCCAATTAGGAAATAGTGTCA
This sequence comes from Lepisma saccharinum, assembly GCA_022664845.1. NCBI lineage: Eukaryota > Metazoa > Arthropoda > Insecta > Zygentoma > Lepismatidae > Lepisma > Lepisma saccharinum. Next base: position 43,794 of record JAGDQP010002148.1, read on the forward strand.
ACCAGTTTTGGAGGCAAAAACTGGGTCACTTTTCGTCGTACGTTGGCGCTAATTGGCCCCATTTTTTTGTTATTAAGTACGTATAAAGTTCGCTTGTGAAGAAGGCTTTATTATCACTTTTCTCAACTAACTTTTTTCAAAGAGATATTTATATTAATAAAAATATTCCATAGTGCTAAGAAATAACTACTTCTGCAGGTTACAATACAAGCAATCTAGGCTGACCAAAATTTCTTTGAAAATAATAATAATAATACAATATATATGCTATACAAGCGCACATGCAAGCATTAAATACATGAAAGTAAGGCTGAATTCGGGTAATTACTATTATTATCTTTATACAGCGTGATTATGAATTAGAATGACAAAAGTATTGAGGATTCCTCAAATCTAAACAAAACGAAAGTTCCTGACAAAGTTTAGAAATCTTCATACTTTCGAAGTTATAGGCTGCCGAAAGCGTGGGAAAATGAACTTTAGAGGTTCAAATATATAATACCACGAACAATAGAACTGATGCGGCATGATATCTTGAAAGACTTTAAACCTGCATTATACGAAATATATATTTCAAAATTCCACAATGGGTGCCCAAGAGATTGCCCAAAGGAATGAGGGAACTCCCAGAAATTCTTTGAGTTAAAGATGTTTCGAAATGAGCATAGATGAGATGGTTTTCCACCAAAAAACAATATGTTTGTACCACGTTGATATCTCAACTAGATTGCATATACCGAACGATATTCTAAACGAAGCGTAGTTACATAACAAGCAGGAGTAAGAATTACAAATTTCATGGAAGGTTTTATTTACTTGTTATCAAAGAGATTGAACATCATTGTCCGATTGGATGTTGAAGTTGACGTATGTGATCTTTATGTCCACCGAAAGTCGTTTAATATTGCATGCTCATTTTGACCTACCTCTACATCAGAAATATTCCGGAATCACCTACTTCCTTTGGGGAATCACCAAACGCACAATTTTGGAATATGCATATTTTAAAATTAGAACAGGTTTAAAATCCTTGACTGTATCATGCTGAATCAGCTGTACTGTTGGTGGTTTTAGAAATATATTTTCTCACGATTTCGGCAACCTGTAGCTCTGAAACCGAAGATTTTGCAAATTTGTCAGAAGAACTTTCGTATTGTTTTGATGTGAAGAATCACCTCCAGAATGTGTTGCTGTAGTTTACAAAGACACTGCATCAGAATGTAATTTCACGCAAACTTGGTACACATATCACTTACAATCTGAAAAAAAAGTACTTTTGGGGTAAGACACTCTAGCACCCCTAGGGATGTAGATGGAAAGCCGGTGCATGTTAAAATACTTCAATCAGTTAATAGGTCATGATTATCATATGTCCTTATATGCTGAGTAACCTACATTACAATGTAGTTTGCTGAGTTGACTTCATCCAAGTGGAGTAATTTTGCATGACTATGAATTCATTAGCAACGCTATCTTAGTTTATCCGACTCGACCCCCACAGGAGGTTGAGGGGCCAATATCCTCTGGACCTCGCACCAACTATCGCGAAATCAGCTAGTAACCTACAAAGCAGGCAAAAAATGAAAAAAGTTATATTATGTATTTACATCCTCAAAATGTAGAACTGACATTTCAGCAGTTAAATCCGAAGCTGCTTCGGCATCACTTAGTCAGTCGACAATTGCAAGTTTTATATTTTACATTTTTCTATCTTACGCATAATCTAATCAGCTTTGGGTGAAAGGGAGATTTCAAATAATGTTATTTGAGCGGCAATTGCTGAAAAAAAAACAATGTAGGTAAATTGCCATATTACAGTCAAAACTATATTTGAAAGCCCAATACGTGTACTTTTTTTTCATTAGATTAGAAAACACGTGTTCTAACATGTGTTTCAATTGCCTATTTACCCAAATCGCAAGCAAAGGAAGCAATGCATGCGGGCTTGAAAGTAAGCCTTTAATCCAGTTAATTTAAGAAGAAAAATGACTGAAATCGGAACTAACTTCAACAGAATTTCTCTCTGCATTTCCTGGTATAAAATTGCATCCTGAACAAGATATAAAAAATATCAAAATTTCAGGTGGCTTTTCCCGCCATTATCATTTGCGCTATCGGATTCTTTTGTTCAACACTTTTCGCTGAAATGTCGGTATCATCTCAAATTGAAGCCAATAGATGGTACAAGTAACAACATGTGGTACTATTTTTATATATTGATGCTATGCGGTTTTATCCCAAAATGTTTTATTCGTGTCTTTTATTGATATAATGGTAAATGTCTAAGAAACTGTCACTGAAATGGAAAAACACCCCCTTACAGGAATTATACATAGGAAACTGTTTTTCCAACGATACCAAAGTCATCGTTTTGTCTTAAAAAACTGAGGGAGATAACCACTACTATTAAATCCGCTTTACATGCTACAACCACTTCTAGTCATCACTCACCTACAGCGCAGCAACTCACTCCTCAGCAGCTAAGAACCCATTCATTAATAGCACTCAAAAGATGGATGAGACGAAAATGGCAGACCACCAGACATCCTCAGTACAGAAATCTTTGGAACTTTCTTTCTCGGTTTAGTTAAATTAAGACTTCAACGCATAGCGGCACAAAATTGGTCTATGATACTAGACTTTGACTGAACCAAATCATGTATTTTGGACTTTAGCCAAATCCTTTACCAAGACGACACCTAAAACTATAAATCGATCTCTACATGGTACTCATGGTCTTGTGTACACTTCCAGTGAAAAAGCAGAAACCCTCGCCGATCACCTTGAGACACAATTTATGGTTAGTGCTGACCCATATGATGAAGCCACTATAAATGCAGTTCACCGCTACTTAAACTCTCACTCTTTCAATCAACCATTCGATCCAACTACTCTCATCACTGCACGAGAAGTGCGAGCTGCCTTCAAGAAACTCCATAATCGTCGAGCATCAGGACCTGATAAAATTTCTCCGTTAGCTTTAAAACATTTACCACGGAAAATGCTTGTTTTGATTACTAAATTATTTAACGCCATTCTACAACATAGCCATTACCCATCACAATGGGAGCTTGCGAAAGTAGTAACTATTCCAAAACCCGGCAAAGACTTACTCTACCCGCAAAACTACAGACCGATCAGCTTACTTTCTACATTAAGCAAAGTTTTTGAAAAATTACTATATACACGCCTCATTCAACATGTACAAGCTTGAAACTTATATCCTGCCCATCAATTTGGCTTCCGTTCACAACATGACACTACAGCAAACTCGTGAGAGTTGTTGAAGAGATAACTCTGCAATTTAACAATCGTGGTCACACTATCGGAATATTTTTGGACACCTCAAAGGCGTTTGATAGAGTGTGGCACAATGGACTTATTTATAAACTCAGTAAAATGGACTTTCATCACCAATACATTCGACTTCTTCAATCATATCTACAAAATCGCAACTTCTTTGTTCACTATCAAGGATATTCATCTACCATCCATCCCATCACCGCTGGCGTCCCGCAAGGATCGGTATTGGCTCCCTTACTATTCAATTTATATACATCAGATATCCCCACTCAGCTACATACTACATTAGCCACCTTTGCCGATGATACTGCCATTTTTGCCTCCTCAAGAAACCTTCGCTACTCTGACCTATACGCCCAACGACATCTCACTTCCATTGAGGAATGGACTACCAAATGGAGGATGAAATTAAATGCCGACAAAACAGCTGTTGTTCACTTCTCAAAACGTCATACCAATCTTCTACAGACTCTCACACTCTTTGGGACTCAACTACAATACAATACACAGGCACGTTATCTTGGCGTAGATCTGGATAGGACCTTACTCTTCCAAAATCATCTTAAAACTGTTGCTTGCAAAGCAGTCTCTCGACTCCTACCCCATTATCAGTTATTTATCAGCAGAGAACTCACTCTATCAGCTAAACTTAATTCATATAAAATGATGATACGCTCTCTTATTCTCTATGCTGCACCTGTATGGCAACATGGAGCGAAATCACATCATCTACAACTTCAACGAGTGCAAAATAGAGCAGCAAGGATAATCACCGGACATACCAGAGACACCAGAATAATGCAACTCCACGAAGATCTATCACTCCCAATGCTTGCTGATGTTATTGACTTTCAATGTCGATCCTTTTGGACTAGCATGCAACATTCACCTTACCCAACCTTACAAAACCTTGGTACCGCTCATCCTATCGGACATATTCACCGTATGCCTCATCCTACATAACATCCCTACTTACAACACAGATCACCTGTCTTAAATCACATGAATCGCAAATCAAATCAACTACATCAATTTTATGGAAGGAACTAATTCCAACTCAGCCTCCCTGATTTATTTTAACATCTTCTCCTCGCCAAACGGACAAAGAATAACGGACAAAAAATAACTTCCCTCCTCCACCTTGTCAATTATATTCAGCTTACTTTTGGTACTCATTGACTTGCCCTAGGGATGCGAAAGTTGCTCCCTATTCAATCATATACAATTATTCAACTGCCATCAAACAAACACATAGAAGTCATGAGCTAATCAGCTCGACACTTCTTTCAAGAACGTCATTAATCTGGCTGTGTATCCCTACGTCTTGTGCTTTTGGGCATGTATTTGTGGTCAGACATTTTAAGGACAAGAAATTCGAACCAGGAATACCTTGTACCTGACATTTTGTTTCCTTTTCCTGAAAGAAACGTTGTCCTGAAGAACGTGTAAATAAGTTCAACAAATGTCCTTAGCAACAATGTACATTCACCATCTTACGTTTGTAAAAAAAAAAGAAGAAGAAACTTCTTTTGTTTTTACATAAACAGTTATATAGAAGTTTCTTCTCCACCGATTTCAACGTATCGTACATCGTTGTAAAGTAATTAAATTTGCTATAATTTGCATCTTACTTACTTACTTTACGTATTTGTAATGCTTTGCCAAAGTGCTGTAGACATGTGCTGTAGGAGAACTTTATTTCCTAAGCATTGTCGCAATTAATATACAGAAAAAGCGCTGTAGGACGGTTGAAGTCAAAATGATGACTGAAATTAAAACCAAGATCAGTCGCTAGCCTTTTAATATATATCCTCGACATTTATCTCAAAAATGAAATAGAGTTTCTGTTTGAATTATTCTTTTAGTTATGCACAAATAATTTAATTTGCTTTAATACTGTTGTACTGCATGTTGGCACATAGCGATGTTTACAGAGACACCCTTTGTAAATGAAATTTAGTTTTTGTTTTTCAGTTTGAAATCTATCGGAGTTACTGAATCTTCCCCGTTCTCATTCATAAGCATTAACCTGTAACTATATGGTTGATGTGGGACAAGGTATATTTGATTTATGCAAGGGTATGTCTACTGAAGGAGTAGTAACACTGAGAATCGTGCCAGTGAGCAACGTCAAAGTATTATAAGGGGCTTAGAATCGTGAGTCAGCTCCATTTGCACTGACGTAAACGGATCAATTGAAATATCGCTTCATCTATCAAATCAAAGCGACTCCTCAGCAGTTAAACATAGTTGCATCTCTGGAAGATCATAGTTGAAAACTAACTGTTTATTCTGATGTCATCACTAAAACACAGGGAAAGATTAGTTAGAAACAGTGATGTATTTCATTGAGGATGAGAAACTTGCGATACAGCATCATTCAACTTCTGTTAATCGTAAACGTAACTGGAGAAGTAATGAGTCACTTGGTGGCTGCGGAAAGTTCGCATACCACGAACAATGCAACATCAATTTTCAAACTGGAATAGATATACCATTTACGTATCAACCTACCATCCCCCAAAAAGCGGGTTATTTTGGAATATGTTAAACTACTTTAGGAAGGACGATGAAGAGCAGACCACAGTGATGCATGGATTGAAAAAGATGGTGGAAGACATGAAAAGTCGTACCTGTAATGAGCAACAGTATTTAGTAAGTTACTTGAAAAATAAATCAGAAGCACAAATACTATGGAAACAAAATTATCTTCCCAAATTTGGGATTCAAAGAAAATATAATATTCAAGACAAGTTTTTTTTTTAAAATTCTTCATGAATATGTAACTGCTGGGAAACAGAAATGCGATGAACAAATGATTAGCAGACAATACAAGTTAATAAAGAATAACGTGAAGTTGATGGAAACATCAGACGTGGTATATATTACTTGATTCCTTAATTGTTCTTTATTTCCTTCATTCTCTGTGCTTTGGCTTATCATGTATTTTGTTTTCTCTACGTTTACCTATCTCATCTCAAACTATCGGTGTTAGTCTGTAGTGCATCTGTATCGTCCGCTATTCAATTAACATCATCCACGTATACGAAACTTGATTCAAGCTTTTCGATGTTAGCCCCTTTTTCCTCATGTATTTTTATAATCTTTTATTCTAACCCAAATTAAAGGTAGTGGTGATAAGACATCATGCTGCGAATCTTTATATTATCTGACATTTTAATACCTATCTGTACTCTATTTATGAGGTCGAAACACATCCACACTAGTTTAACATTGATATTCCGGGATTTTTTATAACTTTATCCTCTTGATACAACAATACGCTTTTATAAAATTGTTAGTAATCCCATTATATTAACATTTCTTCTGTAACATTTGTCTCAAGGTAACATCTGATCCAACGTGGATCGTTTGTTTCTAAATCTAACTAAATATTATAATATAAAACTATTTCCACCAGATGACACTGATATAAGGTAGGAAAATAAATGAAATCCTTCTGCTGCTACTATTTTCCTCTAATTTTGTCAATGAACCAGTAATCTTTAATTTCTTTAAGGTTTACTCTTTTCCACACTAAGATTTTCATACCAGTTGTTCGTTAAAATGTCTTCTCTACAAAATTAACCGCAACAAGATAACTAACGACTTGTTTTATTACTACCCATAAAAGCAGTGCTTATAGATTTTTCTGTATTTATCGTTATTAATTAATATTTTTGTAGCAGAGATTGTTCTGGCTGCAATTCGCTGCTTGGCAATCTCTCATGATAATGTACAAAATGTGTTGGAAACAGTAAAGTATCAATTATTCGCGTTGCATGAGGATCGATTGCATGGGTGTCCTGAAAACTGATATACTGGATATTCCAGATAGTCGATTACTATTTAAAATACAGTACTAAATATAGAAATAAAATCGACTTAGCCATCTAACCTTGCGATTTAGTTTGGTTCTAATTGATTTAGAGTACTAAAAGAGCACGGTTAAAGAATTCAAAAAGATGTTTTGCTGTATTCATGAACGAAAATACATTACGACCATATCGTAAAGAGTTCGCACTACAATTAGGTTGAACTATCATATACAGCATTAAAATACTGGGTACGTTTAAAAGTTTGCTAAAAGCAGATACTTGGGCACTTTCAGTAGGTTAAACTATCGGTGTTAAAAAAATTATCTACCATATTTTCAAAGCTCAAATGTGTTGAGTTTAAGGGAATTATTCTTTCTGCCGTAATATTTGGTAAATTAAATTATCAAACGGTATTTTGTGAGGAACCATGTTTCTGATAATCATATATTTAATATATTACTGCCTTTTGTCTGCACAGTGGTCCGCCCGTATCTGCGTTAAATAAGTTCCCAGATCCACTGAGGATAATAACTACACATCCCACCACAGCCACAGACCCCATTATATATTGAAAAAAAAAATGTGTTTTATGTTTTCAGCAGCTGTGATATCGTTAGTGAATTCAAATTCACCTACTTACAAAAATTACACCTGCAAATGCTCGTACTTACTATTAATAATATCTCATAGAAATTGACATTCACACTTTATGCTTAATATATAAATAATATATAATTTCCAATATGTATAGATATCTGTAATCTATATATCGACCAGTCTGTTGGCTTAGTCGTTAACGTGTCTGACTACATATTAAGGGGCCCCGAATTCCATTCCCGGCGCTGCTAAGGATTTCTTCCGAGGCCTGTGGGTCTAGAACGGTGCCAGCCCAGCATCGTGATGCAATTGGGGAGCTACTATGAATAAAAGCTAGTGGTAATCACAGTGGAGCAGTAGCCCACTTTCCTCCTTGCGGGGAGAGGTCTCATCCACTAATGGATTGAGTACGGCTGTGGTTTAATTATAATCTCTATATAATTATATAGTAATGATATTTTATTTCGAAAGGTAGAAATTTAGGGATCGATAGCGGTGTGGATAATAAATAAAAAACAAGGAGACGGTTGAATTTAACCGACACCTTTTATTTTAAAAGTTCCACTATATACGTTTAAATATAAGTATAATAGGGTTGATTTACAGAGCGTCCGGAACACAGGATGTAATGAGATATATGATGGTGATTCACCTCTTTACTTGTAACGATTATTATTCTGATCTAGGTCAGTTGGGTAAGGAGTTTAGCGATAGATAGGATCTGACTCCAGACCAAGTCAGAGAGGATTAGGTATTTCGACTCCAGACCAAGTCGGCGTTGGAGCACTGACTCAAGACCAAGTTAGAGGGTAAAGGAAGAGGTGATCACTTTTTCGGATTTAAATGAATTGATAATCTTTAGGTGTCTGGTGGACCTTTTATATGTCTCTCCAGCTCTTCTTGTAGGCGGGAGTTCAGTAACTCCAAGTTTCCCCACTTCGAGTCGGCGTCTTCTGCTACACTTTATCGTATACGTAAACACTTTTTGTCTGTATTTACGTTTCTTTGTTTATGTTTTGTTGTGTGCGTTCAATGTTTGCGCTGCTTCTTATATGGAGGTTTATAAGAAGCGTTCTTTGCTATTGCCAGCGACAATTCTGCTAGCTTGTTTGTGATATTTTCCAAGTTGGACTGAGGATGAACAATTTGACTACGTTGTATTTGATTAGGTTTTATTTGTTCAATTTGGTAAGCTGAGGTATCAGTTACGTTTTTGGTAGGATTTTGGCTTTGTCCTGTTTTTTGCGCACTGTAGAATGAGAGAATAGGTGGTTGTGGTAGGGTCTGATTAGACTGATGCATTTTCATTTTGTAATTTTGGTTTTGGGAATAAGTTTGTTGCATAGGTACATAATCCGGGGGTTTAGTCTCACATTTAGAAAAATCAAAAATTGGTTCTTGAGTGGCCCAGGGAGGTAATGTTTGCATACTGGAACATTGTTGATTGTGGTTTCGTAAACCCATAAGATAATTTGGTTGCTGTATAGAATTTTGTTGGTTTATAGCTTGGTAAGGCAAATTTTGAGGGTTTGAATTTTGTATACTAAAACTTGGATTTTGAGTATAGGTTTGAGTCCTATATGGATTATCCATTGTTTGATTTTTAGTGTTAACTCCTCCAAAATTTGCAAAGTTTGCACTTTCTCTACATAATATTTTTTCTTCATTAATTCTTGAGATTTTTCTAGGGCTTGAAACTTATTTTGCAGCTCTTGTACGATCTTAAATGTTTCTAGGGCGATTTTCTTAAGGAAATTCCTTTGTAGTCCTAATTATAAATAATGGACTTTGGCCTCTTCTGTACATTTCGGAAGATTGTGTCTAATCCCCTTAATTTTTTGGAATTAATTTCTGGGGAATGGCCCTTAATGTTTGAAGAAAATACGCATTTCTGGATGTCCCTGTACGAGATTAATCTCCATTTCAGCCTTGTATTGAGGAAGTCTAGGGCGACCTAGGCTAGTAACTCGCTCCTTTATCTTGTCATATGTAATGTCTGCTATTTGATCTAACGATTAAAATAAGAAAATTAGGTCCAGCGCTACATCTTGGAGATGCATTGGGATAATCTCTAATTTTATTTGTCTAGCCTTGTAAAGTGGATAGATGCCCAAAAGCATGAAGAAACGATCGGGATCTTCATTTATTGTTCCCAAATATTTTGTCAAGTGCGGAAAGTTAAAAGAAGGTTTTGTAGCCATTTTGTGTTTTCTTCGTTGGAACTACTTTTTTCATCTGAATTATCTTTTCCTGTCCTTGCACCACATCGACTTACAGGCATTTAATCATATAATTCGTCATTTGATTAACTTTGCTAAAGACAATTAACATCCCATAATTTATTGATACATGCCTTTGTTTTTCATGCATCCGTTCTCCTGGTTGGTAGTCTAGTCCCCTGATTTGTAGTCCAGTCTTTCTTCCTGGTATCCAATGGTAGGGTTGTTTCTAATTCTGGAATGGGTTAAAATATCCAAATATGTTCTCCAAGGGTGGGCTATAAAAAAATTCCATAAAGTTTTATATCCAAAGTACTGTCATTTTTTCACTGTTCCGTTTTGAAGGCGCTATTTCACTTCACACTTTTCAGTTCGTATTTCTCCACGTAATAAAGCTTACTGATTTTTTTTTTTAATTTCACGTAGATTCTTGCGATCCACTATGTAATGATATCCCGACGTTCTATCACGTAATGATGTGATAAAACGTATTGAAATCCTGGCGATTTCTGTTGTAATGTTCTTATTGGTTATATATTTTAACCACTTTTATAGACCCAAGCGATCTCCACTACGTAATGATCTTTTATTGTTGTAGGCTATAATAGATCTTAGGTAGAGTCTTTCGATCGTTGAGATTGATAGCGTCGTGGATAATAAATAAGAGCAAGGAGACTGTGATCTTTTAACGACACCTTTTACTCTAGAAGTTACACTATTTGCTATTAAATACAAGTATAATAGCAGTAGCGTAACGAAATGAGTGGGGGCCGCCCGCAAAACTTTTATCCGGGCCCCCTTTATAAAAGTGTATAGCAAGCACAGGTAGTGTTAGTGTATACTGCTACTGACGATAAATTTAAATTGATTCTTAATACCAAATTAAATAGGCCCCAAGGAAATTGACTTGCCCGGGGCCCCGCATAACTTTGCTTATTAACAACAACTTAGGGGCGGGATAATGTCTAAAATGCTTAAATAATCGAATTTGAGTATTTTTGTAATTTTCCGTCGTAGCTCTTCCTTGCACCCTATATACATTCTAGATGTCTATATATCAAATATGAACTGCATCGATATAACGGAATCTTTCGCAAACAAGTGGCAGCATATAATTTTTCTTTGGCATCTTCCAGAAGAACTAAAAAAAGTTTACTTCCTTAGTAGCCTAAATTCTTAAAAATCACAGTGACTTTGAAAGGCAATGTCGTTAACTACATACCATGCTAACAAATGGGAGATACCCCTAACATTACAAAACTGGACTCCGGATCAATCAAGCTTTTAGTTTGTGCCTTTTGCATGCAATATTTCTCCTTTAATTAGAAATTAGAGTTGTATTAAATAATATAAATCTAGAAAATCGGACGCGGGCCCTCTTTTATCTGGGCCCGCCCGCATTGCGGGCCTTGCTGGCACGAAAATTACGCCACTGTTAATAGAGTTGATTAACAGAGCGTCCGGAAAACAGGATGTATCGAGATACATACTAGTGATTCACCTCTTTACTTGTACTGATCACTATTCTGATCTAGGTCAGTTTGGTAAGGAGTTTAGAGATAGATGGGATCTGACTCCAGACCAAGTCACAGGGGATTAGGTATTCCGACTCCAGACCAAGTGGGCGGTAGAAGTTAGGGCTCTGACTCCAGGTCAAGTCAGAGAGTGTAGGAAGAGGTGACAACTTTTTCGCATTGAAATGAAGTGATACTCTTCAGGTGTCTGGTGGACCTTTTATATGTCTCTCCAGCTCTTCTTGTAGACGGGAGTTCAGTAAATCCAAGTTCCCACTTCGAGTCGGCGTCTTCTACTACACTTTATCACTTACGTAAACAATATTTGTCTCGGTTTGCTTTTCTTTGTTTACGTTATGGTTTGCGTGTTCTATTGATTCACATCCTGTTATAATATAATCTATAATTTATGTAATATTAATAGATATATATGTTTTCCTTCGCAATGCTGATTGCTTTGCTCTTATTGTTGAAGTTTGCACCAGACATGGAAGTAGCATTTAGCTCTGTTGAGCTTGCAAATACGAGTACATTTCTTGACTTTACTCTCTGCTTAATATGTTAATGGATGTCTTAATCCACAAATTTATATTAAACCAATCAAAGACAAAAGTAAAATTATCGAAAATCGGAAACTAGAAACTCAATATGGAGAAGTAAATTTTCTTCTTGGATTGAGCGTTTTCATATATTTTCTGTTAAGGAGATTTTGAATTAACTATAAAAAAATACATAGGAAGGTCGAAGTCTGAGAAAGTTTTCCCAGAAGGAAGAGAAAACGTAAGACGAATCAATGAAGTCATTTCGAGAACTAACTTAAAAGTGGCTACTTCCAGTGGTAAAGGATCTCGTCAAGCAAAATGTTGGCAAGGACTGCGTATTCAGTGTCAGAATATTTCGAAGGGGACAAACTGGCGAAGTGGCCACAGCAAATGAACAAAGACAACATATATTTAGAAAAGGATAGAAATTGGTATTCCAACAGCCAATGAATTGAAAAGAATCAGGGAATCATTTGCAATCTCATCACTGGTGCTGCAGTGTCAGATAGTGTTGTCAGGGATAATACGACGAAAAGTATGTCAATAAGTTAGAAACTAGAGGAGAATAACAACAAAATAACAGTGAGCACTTTGGGAAGTTGTCACCGTGGAACAGCACACTCTTACGCCATGTTGATTCAGTTATCAGCGGCCCCAAACATTGAAACCCTACCAGTACAATGGGAAAATGACTAACGTGATTGAGAAGTATACATTAGAGGACTAGCGACAATGGTGCGTTTTGTAGGGCGAAAAATCCAAGGAAATGGATTCTGTGTTAGAGAAGAAGTGTGATCCTCACTTGTTTGTTCTGCTCAAAGCTCACCTTGGTGGTAAATGTTCTGGGAAGAATAGAGTCGTTAAGCGGGATTAGTTTATGACTGCGTAGGAAGTTACTTTTCTGCCAAAGTAATTGTTAAGCCCGTACATCGCTCGAGAAGTGTATCAGTATGTGGTGATTATGTGCAAAAATTAAACTAATAGCGAACTTAGTATTTCATATAGCCTTTACTTATTAGACATTGTAGCTTATTTACAGGCTTTCCTTCGAATCAACAGAGACAAAATCGAAAATTGAACTTTTCTCACATTTGTTAATGACCTGATTTATAGTTTTCATCAGACAGATATTCTTTGTATATAAATCAACTTAATTTATTACGGGGGGAAAAGAACGAAGGAGAACACTAAATGCTGGTCTGTAGAACAAAAGAGTAGATATAGATGGAGCTCTACTCGAATTTCGTGCTGCTGTACCAAAGAATGTTTCTAAAGCATTTATGTCTTATGATTAGAACATATTACATGCTCTTGCAAATCTTGGAACATATAAATCTGAACTAATGCCTATATTGCCGAGGGAACTAGAACGATGTCTGTTGTACAGATACTCGTATATGAACAGTCAAGGAATTGCGATGTAACAGAAAATAAATTTGCTGTGAGAGAACGGGCTAACTGATTTGGCAAAAGAATTGGCTGCAAAATATGTATGGCTTTACATTCTTTGAGAATAGAACGTTTGCTCTTGTTATGTGTACTTTACTTCTACGACCTGATACGGATTTGAATCTCCTAGAATGTGGTTGTGTGCCTCGTTGTTCCTGTAGTATCTCTTAGGTACAAGATTTTGCAACTTCTTTTGTGAATGCTTGAATACACTTTTCCCAAAGTGTCAGGAAAGTTTTTTCTTTTGGCATAATAAGCTTGATTGTTCTTCATATAATATATATGATACACAATAAGTCTAAGTCCATTAAAACTTCTTTCACTAATTCGTACTTGTGTTTCCGAATATTTCTCACTGACTAGAAGCTTTACCGTTTGAATTTGGAAGAAATATTGATAAATTTAATCTTATTTGCTGACACCTTTCTTGATACAGGTTGTACAGTAAATATAAATGTTCACTTAATGATCCCTTTAATTCATATATTCTTGTAGTTAAATTTGAATTTTATTCAAGGTCTTGAGCCAATAATGGCTCAGGTCGAATAGACGACGATGAGAGGATTTGTGGAATGAACACAGTGGAAGGAAACGGGAGAACACCAAGAGAACCCTTGTGCACGATCTTTATCTATTGCAAAGTCCACATGGCATGAGCCTCTTCTGGTTGGGGTATATTTACTTCAGACTGATAGTAATATGCAATGCAGCTAAGGTCTATTACGCACAACCAGGGTGCAAATTTTGAAACTTGACCTTGAAATCGCAATCAGGAAAGTTCAGTGTGTTACAAAAATATACTCGTTCATTGTATTTATTTTCAGTCAAAATGTTAGTATATGTTTGGACACTTTGTATTACTACGAAAACTGGTAACCTAGTTTATATATATATATATATATATATTAAAACATTCCAGTGACAACAGTACTATAATCGCTTTTAAAAGAGAACAATACACATTTACATAACTCACTACATTATAATAAAACCTAACCTTACCTAATATAACTACCTAACGTAACCTTTTTAGTAAGTTTTACATTATAAATTGACTTTAGGCATTTCAGGTTCAGATCGCTCCCCCAATAGTATTACAACTACTACCATTTATACTAATAATATTATTTTAGTTTTTATTAAGAACAACAAATTTCATTCAATTGAAATGCATACAAATATACCATTACCAAATAAAATTAACTAATAAAATTTATAGCAAAACTTCATACAATAAATACTTTTTTTGCAAATGGTGACTGTAGCGCCTCTCCGAAAATTCTTACCATCCATAAAATAAAACATGAACGTCCGTTAAGTTGGTTCTGCCATGAAGCAGTTCAGACCCAACACATGCACTAACATGTGTTTTTAATTTGTGCACGAAAAATCAGGATCTTTAAACAACTATTTCCCGTGTAACAAGTGAAAGCTATTGTCAAGGCCAACTTAACGCTTGACCCTGCCACCATCGAATCAAAATACAAAAAACATCCCAAACTTTCACCACAAATAAGCAAGGGAAAGTTTGACGCCACCATTAAGAGTCTTCATAACCTTTCGCTCAACTCAGAAAACGAATCCAAAACTTTTTAGAGACGCGCGGGGGAAGTTTCGAGGGCGTGGCTTGGCAATTTTACAGAGTGAGTGTTGCCGGTGCACATATTGTTTTCAATTGACGTTAAAATGATTTTTCTCTTATTTAATTGTTTTTATCCCAAGACATTTATACCTGCGTATTCTAAAGCATCAACGTGTGCAACTAAATTATGAATACAAGAAGACAAACATGTTTATTTTCATAGAATACTTCAGAAGTTCAGTCATTGAAGGAATAATTTCTTTACTTTGTATCGTCAACCCTGAGGAAATAGTTCCATTCAATTTTCTGTCTAACTACGGAAACATGAACCAGAGTGGTGTCATTTTTTTTTTTTTTGGCCCTAAGGCTCTATGGTTATATTTTTCGTCTTTCTATTGACAGCTGTTTTTGAGTGTGTCGCGGTCATTATTTTGAATGGAAGGAAACCTTTTTTTCCTCCCTCGGATGTTAATCTAAATGGTTGAACCTATATGCCTTTTTCTTCCAATTTCTGAAATTTCCTCTTTCGTAAAGATTGGATTTTGTGTTCTTCAAGCCTGTTCTTTAAAGACAAAATATACTATGATCTAATTTTCTTATGATTTCTATTAAATTTTAACTTTAGTAGAATAAGCCGTAGCTGGGGTCAGCTTCAGTTTGATCCTCACAGAAATTTGAAAATAATAATAATAATAGAGTAAGAAATGCTTGTCATGGGGAAATGATAAAGCAAATGAAGAAAATATGTTATTGAAAAGATTTTATAAAAAAATGTATACAAAAGGACTATAGGTGTGAAAGCGAATACAAAGTTAAAAGTGAAACATTATCTAAGAATACTGTGTTCAGAAAATAACTTATTTCATTGTTGTACAGTTAGCAACTACTGAAACAATTACCTGTAAAAAAGAAATGTGAAGCTGTCCCCATGCGTAGACGGCGCATGGGGAGCGCGCATAATTCGAATCTCATCAATTTCACAAGAAAGATAAATGAAGTGACTAATTAAGCTTATTAGTTGAACAGTTATGAATTCACATACAAGGATCACTGTGTAAGAACTAATACTCTTATTTTACACATTTTAACAATTTTTTTCTGAGATTCTCGAGGTTTTGTGTGATCAGCAAATATACAGTAAGTAATACGTACGCGTACAAGAAGTAAGGATAGTAACTTTGTCTTTTTGGAAGATCTTTTGAATGTTTTTTGTATACTTCATGTATATATTTCTTGTGAATATTGTGTTCAAAATATTCACCCAAACTCCGGGATAACTCATTTCCGCATCCAGGGACGTATTTAGGGGGTGGATCCAGGGGGTCCGGACCCCCCAACTCAGAGTTTTATGAAAAAATAGTATACGGTACTTTCAGGAGTACATATTTAATATATATTTCATGCCCAGACACACCTTGGACCCGACCCCCGGAAGCTCTTGGCCCCTTCCCAAAACCAAATGCTGGGTATGTGCCTGTCCTCATTGAACTTCTTCAGTACAGAGCGAAAAAAAGAAACTACTGATATTGGAAACTTTCTATTATATGATTTAGATTATTGAATTCAGAAACATCCATGTCCCAGGCGGGATTCGAACTAGCAACCTCATGGGTGGAGGTCTATACGAGTGTCGAGATCGCCATAGCTGGGTTCGAGAACAAAGCTAATTTATAGATAAACTATTTTGTAGTTACACGTACTGTAATTGCATGTGATCAATTGAGCAAGCAATACCCAAAGCGAAAAAAAAAACGTGAATTACAGGATTCACGTCGATTCATTAAGTTAAAACAATAGGTTTGAAATATTTTCAAGTGATTGCCAGACAAGATAAAATTAATTTAATGGGCAGTGACAGCACTATGGCTTTCGCCCGTTCCGAAGTGATTGCCAGAGTTCTCCAATGTTTCCAGATGAAACCATGGGGTTTGAGAAACACTTTTGAATTTTCACACCGCCAAGTCCTACGAATAGTAATGTGAAACTAGGGATATTGTGAATAATGACAAACTAGATAGGTTTGATTCCCAGTGGGGTAGAGGACAGAAGGTGGCTCGGAGCCAACTTTAAACTGTAGGTCTCGTCCTTAGGACATCATCTTACCCAGGGGCCTTTCGGTCAGGACCTGCATTCGGGCAGAACACCCATCATCATCACTTACCTACTCATATCCAAGATATTGAAAAGGTTTGCTCACAATGGATTGCCCCTACAATTTAGCAGTGGTATGGAAAAAGCTCCGAGTTGGGGTTACTGGTCTCCAAATAGGCGCCTTCCCAGGTGGCGGGTAGGGGAATGCCGACCAGATATGGTGGGTACCGGAAATATTCCGGGGCGGACCAAAACCAGTACTGCTGCCTTGCAGTTAGTAGAAGAATCTACAAAGGTTAGGGGAAGATAACCCCGAACAAAAATATCAAGGTGAGGGGAAGCAGCATCACCATTACCACTCTGAGGCTGAAGTTAAATGACATCGGCAAGGCTCAGAGATGGACAGAGGACGACATTTTGAATGTCTACCTTTACTGCGAGGTCGTAGAGCTGACAACTCTACACCGCTAAAACATGTCAAGAAATAGTAACAGATTGTTCATGGATTCTCCTGGGGTAAAATATTCCGGAGGTAAACTAGTCCCTCATTCGGATCTCCGGGCTGGGACTGCTTCAGGGGGGCCCAAGAACAGAATTATTAAAGACATTAGAATAGGAACGTGGAACGTACGAACATTAAACCAAACGGGCGCTCATCAGGTGGCGGTACACGAGACCGAGAAGTACGAGCTAGACATATTAGCGACACAAGAAGTTCGGTGGGAGGGTCAGGATAGCATCCCACAGGGCAAGTACACTTTCTACTACGGGGAAACACAGTCTCACGATTTTGGAACAGGATTACTCATTAAGAACAGTATCCTTCAGGCGGTTCAGAATATAGAGTTCGTAAACGAAAGACTATCGTACGTTACGATACGTACTCAGTGGGGCAACACGGTTTTATTAAACGTCTATGATCCGACCGATGTGGCTACTGATAACGACAAATATATATTCTACGATGAGCTAGAAAGGCTGTTTGAACGATTACCGAAATATAATTCGAAAATTGTGTTTTGGGTGATTTCAATGCAAAGATAGGGAGGGAAGAAAAATATAGACTTACTGTAGGCAAATACAGCCTTCACGAAAAGACCAACAACAATGGAGAAAGACTGATAACTTTCGCGATTTCGAATAACCTACTGTTAAAGAGCACGTACTTTGAACACAAAGACATACACAAACACACCTGGGTATCTCTGGACGGCAAAACTCTCAACCAGATCGATCACGTATTAGTAGACAGACGAAGACACACCAACATAATGGATGCTAGGTCGTACAGAGGAGCGGAAGGTGACATCGACCATCAATTAGTGATCACAAAAGTAAGGGAAAAGTTATGCAACGTGAACAGAGAAAACAAGGGGTCAAAACAACTTAAATTCGAAGTAAAATGATTAAATAATCCGAGCATAAAAGCAGATTACCAACTAGAACTCTCAAATAGATTCGAAATCCTAGCCGACTCAAGTAATAATAATGATGATATTAATAATGAAATTGATGTAAGTAAGATGTGGGAGGCAATTCGTGAAACAATTAAGAGCACAGCGAAGGAACGTGTTGGTGAGAAGAAACAACAGAGAAACAAACCTTTGTTTGATGAAGAATGCCTTAAGCTTCATGAGGAACAAAAACAGGCAACGCAAGGATGGCTAAGTAATAAAGCGAAGCAAATACCAACCACTACAGTAACGCGAAACGAAATGTCACACTTGGGTTCAGAAACAAAAAGCGAGAATATATGACGCAGAAGATTCTGAAGATATAGGAAAACGGCAAGACAAATAACATACGAGATCTATACAAACGGGTAAACTCGTTAAGGAAAGGTTACCAGTAGTTGTTAGGAATCATTAGAAATGAACTAGGAGATCTCCAGGCTGATCCGTCTAAAATTGTCGATGTGTGGAAAAGCTTTTTCGACAAACTTCTTAATGTACACAACAGGGAACAAACAGAGGAATTTGAAATCCATACCGCAGAACCGTAGATTCCCGAACCCAGCGAGATCGAGATCGAAATCTCGGTAAAGAAATTGAAAAATTTCAAATCACCAAGAATAGACAATATTCCATCCGAATTAATCAAAGCAGGAGGAACGGCACTAATTAAGGAACTACATAAATTGATAAGTGCTATATGGAGAAAGGAGGAGCTCCCAAAGGAATGGAAAACCTCAATAATAGTTCCGATTTACAAAAAAGGCGATAAATCGGACAATAATAATTAACGCGGAATCTCTTTACATCCAACCTGTTACAAGGTATTAAGTAATATTATGTTAACACGCCTAAGTGTATACGTAGATTAAATAATTGGAGATCACCAATGTGGATTTAGAAGAAATAGATTCACGTTGGATCAGATTTTTGCCTTGAGACAAATTTTGGAGAAGAAATGGGAATACATTGGGACGATTCATCAGCTATTCATTGATTTTAAGAAAGCATACGATTCTATGAAAAGGGAAAAGTTATACAGTATCCTGATACGATTTGGTATTCCGAAAGAAATGGTTCAACTAGTGAAGATGTGCCTCAACGACCCCATAAGGAGAGTACGGATAGGTAATAATATGTCAGATAGTTTCAAGATTCGCAACTGATTGAAACAAGGCGATGCCTTGTTCCCACTACTGTTTAACTTTCCGTTAGAATATGCGATTTTAAAAATTTAAAGGGGACAAAAAGGGACTATCATTGAATGTTTTGAATCAACTGTTTGTATACGCGGGTGATGTAGATTTAATAGGGGACGATATAGATGCACTACAAAGCAACCCCGATGCCTTAGTAGAAGCGTGCGATGAGATAGCTCTACATGTAAACATAGATAAAACATAATACATGATAACAAGCCGAAACACAGGGAATGAAGGAAATAAAAACATAAGAATCAGGGATGAGGTCATAGAGAAAGTAATCAAATTAAAATACTTGGGGGCATACGTAACAAGCAAAAATGAGGTAACGGAAGAAATAAAAAAGTCGGTTAGTATCGGGGAACGCATGTTTCTATTCAGTCCAAAAAACTTCTAACATCGCGATTAATATCAAGGAAATTGGAATTAAAAATATACAGAACGGTTATTCTGCCGGTACGACCCTAGCAAATGAACATAAATTACGTGTGTTTGAAAATAAGGTCTTGAGAAAAATATAAGGGCCGAAACGCGACGAGATGACTGGAGAGTGGAGGAGACTGCATAATGAAGAACTCCACGGACTGTACGATTCACCAAATGTTGTAAAAATAATGAAATCGCGACGACTAAGGTGGGCAGGCCATGTAGCTCGGATGGGGGGGGAAAACGAAGATTATATTATATCCTGGTTGGAAGACCGGTTGGAAATAGGCCATTGGGAAGACCAAGACGTCGTTGGGATTACAATATTAGAAGAGAACTTCTGGAAGTAGGTGTTTGTGATGAAAACTGGCTTGATATTGCCCAGGATAGAATTCAAGGCGAACGTTTATTACTACGGGGATGAACTTGCGAGTTCCATAAGCCATAGAGTTAGTTACTTAAATGTAAAAAGCTCATGTTGAGTCGATTGGAGGTGATTCAGCGATAATCTTAACTAGACATTTTCGCCAATTGCAAGATCTGATCAATGAGTAACCTTCTGGTTAATAGCTTCTGTAATTTTTATTGATTTGAAATTAAATTTATGCAATGTGTAATACTATAGGATGTCCAAAAACGAACGAATATATTTCAGTCTTCCTCAAGGCTAGTATTGTTCATAATCATATTTAACTTCAGTACATACAATTCGAATAAAAGTAATTAGCATATTGATGTCGCTCCATTTGACATATTTTGTCCCTGTAGTAAAAAGCAAGCGCCTGATTGCCTTTTTATATAATTAGATTTTTTTTAGATAGTTTGCTATCAATCTGGTTGTGGGCAAAATATCAAGGAGATACAACTTTCTCTATTCATATGTGCACCACACCACCCTAATGTAACGTTTGTGAAGTTAGCCCCCCACCCAAAACCAATTAAGGTGAAAATTATCCAAATCTTTAGGGAGTACATTATTTTCGTTAGGGAGTGAAGAATAACTTAATGACGGCGCCAGCAAAAGTCTGAACTCACTCCCCAAGGTACCCCAATTAATCAAATTTTGTGTCGGCGTTACCTGCAATGGATTTCAATAATGGGTCCTCTTTGTTGTAAATAATTACCATATGACTCTCACATTCTTACGGCATGTGTCACTCATATCTTTTTTAAAAAAAACTAAAAAAAGCCACTTTATATTCTGAAACTTCCGTATTCCTTCAACAAAAGTCTGGTAAATAGCCCAGTTTAGTATTTGTAAAATGTCATAAATCCATCAGCGCCGAGTCTCGTCGCCAAAAACCTGTTTGTATAGGAGCCTCTACCCTGACAGAGGGTTGAGAATGAAACAAGGTTACAGGAAACTGGAAAGGGAAGGTACTTCTTTCTCTGTGATTCGTATTATTGCCCGTGAAAGTGGAGTGCGGGTAGGGGAAGAAAGAGGCGGAGTCAGAGCTAGCAGACGAGGCTCGGAGAATCTTTATTTTTGTAGAAGAAAATATTGTTTTTATATTCCAAATTGTAGTGTACTTTTAAGGAACTAATGACATTTAATTTATCAGTTATGTTCAGAAATGTGTATATATTTAAACCTGCTTTTTAGAATTTTGATAAAATAAATAGAAAAGTTTTAATTCATTAAATCACGTAGGTATAACATTTTGCATATTATCACAACTTTAACAATCGTTGAAATCAAAATAAAGAAACTCTTCCAAAAAATAAAGAACAAAAATGTAAGGAATTTCGTTGTTCTCCAAATTAAAGCAAGAATCACTAAAATATTCCAACTAGCAAGAAATTTATGGGCATCTCAAAATAACATTAGGTTAAATGGGAGTTGATCAAGGTGATAGATACTCTTAAGTTGGCTTTACCAACATCGAATGTGGATACTGTTTTCAGTGCTTTTCCCTTTTTGCATTCGAGAGTTATTATATTAACGTGTCGAGCAGGGATACAGCATACAAGAGTTAATTATCACTTAAATAAAATCAAAGTAAAAAATCACCTTTGTGTATATTTGGTCAGAAAAATGAGACTGTCAAATATATTCTGGAAAATTGTACAAAATATTAGAAACTGAGAATTGTTGATAAAAAAAAACTATGCCGTACTAAGTTGAATTCCTCAGACTACGAGTATGTATTTAATGTTTGAGTTGTAATAAATTCAGACAATATAACCAAAATTCACAGGATCCGGTTTTTAACATTTGATATTAGAAGTGAATTGTTTGGATCAGAGGTGATAAATGTTTGCATTCTAAGCCTGATCCACCGACCTAGAAGGAGAGTACACATTTTTGAAAGACCTAAAGTTACTGTAGCATTGGGACAGTACTTAGTCTCATGTAGTTATATAGAGTGTCTACAAACTGGATTGTTTAGACAGTTGGGAGGCAAGTGGTTGTCAAATTTCAGACAGTTGTTTCATCTTATTAGTTGGGGAAGATGTATAAAATGCTTTGACTGTGCATCTTTTTTTCTAGAGCGAGTAATTTCAAAATAATATTCTAAGCGACATATTGCGAATTTCTAAGCACTGCACGTCCAGCGTTCGGTAGGGCAGGGTCCTACCCACTCTGTTTAATTTATCTGTAAAGAACTTGAACTGTGACCATTAGCACAGATAACGAGCGTACTAATAAAGCGCCCAGCTAAAGGATTATATTTTAGCATATGTTAGTCCAATTCCTGAAAACATTTTGAACGCCTAGCAGGCGTTATTATTGTTACTAGTTTAGTCAAGATTTATTTCCAAAGGACTATTAAACATTTGCAGAAGTACATTTCTTAGTTTTAAGGTTTTCGTGAACTTCCAGGTCTGTAAACCTGGCTTTGATTCATCTTTATCACAGCTGAGAAATCAAGTCGGTGTCTTTGGATATGAGATTTGTTCCTTCAGAATCGAAGTAGATGATTTATTAAGAGTTGGGTCCGCGTTTTTTGAAATACACTTTGTTTATCATCGCCGTAAATAAGTTTGTGTCGTGGGATTTAACATGAGTCCTATTTCTGATAACTTGGATTTCTTTCACGTAGGCACTAGGCATATCTTTAGTTAATTATTGAAAGACAGGGTTGTGTGGGAGATATATAGACTGAAGCGTTTAAGTTGATAAAGTTTTAGACTTCCACTCCAGAATAAAATCCATCAATTCCTCGGTTAATGATACATTATGTTCACTTACGCTAATTTCAATTCACGTTTTTTTTCGTAAGCTTAGAAATTGGAAGGCTACAGTTTATTCCATTGGTTAACTGGATCTCGTTGGGAATGGTTGTCAAGAAGGTTTTGCTAACAATTCCTAGTTTCCCATAGTGACCCCCTTCCTCCCTGTTGCCTGAGCTTCAAATGCCTAAGGACCTTAAATTCAAATTCAAATTAACTTCTTCCCTCTTTCTGAAGTTGGAGCAGAGGATCTACCACACTAAAGGACATATATGTCAAATATAGTATCAAAGTTTTTGTCCAACGTTATAGAATGACAGAATGGGAAAAGTACAAAGTGGCGGAACCAAATCCATATGTTTAATTTCCTAGTTGTGCTAACTAGACAATTGGAAATCGAAGAGCAATTAGATCATTGTACTATATCAGGGCCAGTAATTATTTCAGAGCGCCAAAGCAGGATGGTTGGGGATGTCCGAAAATATAAAGCAAAAGAAACGAACAATGTTTAACTTTGTGAAAAATGAAATTCCTGCGTTTTTTTTAAAATCACGAAAGTGATCATTGATTTTTAAAAAAAAATCAAATTGCTAGTATAACTATCCCACATTGTTTAGGAAAAAGACACCCTCGTTACCTGGTGTGGAAAATGTTCCACTGCATATCATTTTAACAAAATTGATTTTCTTAATTTTAATTGCCCAACACTTGTACTTATCGTAGATTACATTTCATTATATATATACAGTATATATATATATATATATTATTACATCGTGACAGTTACATTTGTGGAAAACTTTCAGCATATGAAACTCATTATGTTTATGGCTTTATGCAAATTTCCATGTTTTAATGATTTAGAGATACATATTAAAAAACATACTTATTTTTGTATTTATATATTAGAATAATTATAAATAATTACCGATTAAATTACCCCCGAGTTCACATATGAAATCGTTCTAACAACGTGAATTTTATATTATCTGAAAATAATACCAAAAGTAAAGTTAATTCTGATGGATTTGCCACAAACTTATTGTTAGCTGCATGTGTCGTTATTTGCAAATTGTGGGACGCTACAGTAGATAACATACAATTTTAATAATTTGTTCTGTTATATTGCAGAAACGTTTTATTATAAGAAGTCAGAGATAGATTCGAGAAGATAAACAATCTGTTGCAAGGCCATTAAGTTTACTAAGTTATCATTACGGGCTATTTTTCCTGAAAAAAGACTTAACTGTTAGTTCGAATATGAAAAAATAAATAAACAAAATAAAACATTCTCAAATTGTTGTATACTTAATAAATTGCTTCAAAAGACAAGACGGTGTTAAATACTAATTAACTCAATGTCTAGAAAGCCAATATATTAATTTTAATATTGCCATCCTAAAACGAAAATACATATGGTCGTTTCGTCTGAATAATACGGAACAAAACGGGAACTTTTAAATGAATTATCACAACACATAGAAACAAAAACAAGAATGTGAAAATATTCCTTTCATGAACTCGTTGAAACTGGGATTATGTGATAAAAATTCATTTCGCGTAAGATTTTTTCTCATTTGGCTTAATAAAAATAAGCGCCTTAACGTAAAATAGCTACCGCATAAACGGTATTAAGGTACATCGTAGAGCAAAGCTCTGAATATATGAAAATACGTGTGAATAATTCTCACAAACTTTGTGCAATAACGCTGCGTGTTTATCTCAAAGAAGAACCGTTAAGACAAAAGTAAAATGAATATTGATGCAACTTCAATATAGAGACAGTGGATTCTAGAGCAAAATAAGCATTATTATTATTATTATTAGCAGAAGTGTGGAGAATGTGTAATGTTCTCTCTTACTTAATCTTGAACCCTTTTTGGGAATTTAAGTTTAAAATCTGTTTCTACATATTTTGTCCTTCAGATGTGTTTATAATCTCTACCTCGCTAATTCTTTTTCAAACTTTACGCTCAGGAAAAGTTAGAATAGATTTGTCCCTCCAGATTACTTGGTTAAAATAATAGGATACTACTCAGACGATCTGAGTGTCATCTCTCCTTCATTCAAACATTGTACTTCTTCTATACTAAATCGGAATGTTTTAACGTGTTTTGAAAGCGTTTAAAATTTACGTATTTTAAAACGCAATCGGGAGTGAAACAATGTACGTAATTAATACAGATCAAATCGCGACTAATTGTAGATAGGCAAAGTGATTCTAAATTTTAAATTCAGATTTTTACAGTTATGAATACTGCGATGTTCAATTAGTTTTAAATATGCGGTAACATATAATATAAAGATTATTTCAAGTCTCGTAGTTTAAAGTTGACCTAGTTATTAGTGTGAGTTACGAATCACTGTTCACGAGGTCTCGGTTCTGAATTCCACTTGCGGCATGCTTTTATGTGAATTTTAAAATTAATTGAAAAGAACCGAAGCGCATATTTACTGGTATGGCCCGGCAAAGTTTACTTAATTTGAATTCAAGGCTTCAGTTATCAATTTACCACTAAAATAAACAGGAGCTTACGTACTAAAAGAAGATACTTCATCGAATCCCTCCCCCTTCATCACCATAATTCTGAGATGTTTCACTACCTAATTCAATTAGAGTATTTTGAGGTCATCTTTATTTGTCTCGTTTTATTATATGAATTCTCAAAACAATGTTTCTTACGTATAATGTGGAAAGATGTTTGACAGTTTAAATAAATTAGATATAAGTGTTAAGTTAGCTATTCTATTTCAACACCTTGAGAATTGCGACAACTTTCTAATTAAGGACAAAAGCAAAATGAAGTGCTTTGTTCATTTTTGGACAAATTTAGATAACAAATTGTGGCCTCTCTTTTCTGTTTAAAGTTCCTTCTTGACGAACTATCGTGCATGAAGAGAGTCACTCTATTACAAGGAAATATTGAATGTTCTGCTGTACGAAATACTGATTATGGACTTTCAAATGTTCTCCTGTTAAATCCAGAAAATGGCCAAATTATGTTTTTTTTTTATTGAGGTCTACAGTTAGTTTAAATTAATATGAAATATTCTGGTTAGGCTATTTTAATTTTGGCTTTGGAACACATTTTGTCAAATTTAGTAACTCAATCGTTTAGGGCAGTGTTAATATTCAGTCTATTCGCTTACACTGGTTATTAATACTTAATATATGATTATGTTTTCCCATCGTACCAGCTATAAAATCAAATAAGCAATTCTTAACCTTATACCTATTGCACAGTTTAAGTTCAAAGTTCGGGAAATATGATAAAACGAAGGGATTCGTTGATAATTTTAGTGATGTATGAACTGTTTTTGTAGAGGAAGTTTCAAAATTTGAATCAAATTATTATTTCTTCTTTTAATTGGTTTAAAAGAAATGGATAGGGCATGTATTATACCATGAACAATTTTCAGAAATATAACTCAAAATAGGGAATTTAACAACATAATGTAACGTAACGTAATCCTCAAGCGTAATTTTGAGGAAACGTAACGTAATCCTCAAGCGAGAACAGAACACGTGTCATTCAGTCAGACTCAGTTTCGGATCAACGTTTTTAACCACACAACACAATCGGCCGGCGTGACGGCCACAACATTGTCTCGCATCGCGTAGTGTACTTTTGTTATCACCTGTGGAGTCTGTTGGTATAACACTATTAATGACTCCAGTAAAGAAGTAGACTTGCCTATCTGACTTGAATCGCGGCTTTGAATTTAAAAAAAGATGTAGGTTGTATGGAATAATATACAAAATGTCTTAGTGAGCCGGCATTGAAATTTTGAACACGTTTAGATCAATTTCAAATTAATATGCAATTTTACTTCCTTTTTTTGATCTTATATTTGTTTTACTTTTAGCTGTTTGCCGCCCCCTAAGCTTGCCGCCAGGAGCACTTGTGCCCCCTTTTGCTCTCTCCTAGATCTGGCAGTGATCCGACTCAGAACAAGCTTACAAACTGGGCCAAGCTCCAAGTCATAATAAGTAAACACTAGATAATTAAATCATTATGGAGAATATGCGTTTTTCTAATCCCGAAACGTAAAGTAAGCTCTTCCTACCAATTTTGCATGCTTTAATAATAACAGCCTAGGCAATATTTAACGAGCTAAATTCGGTTGTGTTAATAGTGATAATCTTATTCTAGATTTCTTAATTATGAATACGAATCTCCAATTATTGACAATATATCCCATTCTTGCAAAAATATGCGATCAAAATGGTAGCACCAAAAACCGAAACTAGAAATTTGATAAGAAATTATTTTATCTATCTTCACATATACGTATATCGGGTTCGGTTCGTTTTGTGGACAGATTATTTTGTCGACTGGTACGTTTCGTCGACAAGTCACTTTGTCGACAGGTACGTTTCGTCGACAAGCCACTTTGTCGACAGGTACGTTTCGTCGACAAGCCACTTTGTCGACAGTTACATTTCGTCGACAGCTTATTTCATTGATAAGTACAGTTCACTGACAGTTTATTTAATTAACCGTCTTATTTCCCCGATGATAATTTTATGGGCAGTATTTTCAAGTAATATTACAATCTAGTTTCACCCATAGAGTAATTGAGCGGTGTGTTTTAACTTATGCGTAAAAGAATACGCAATATAATACGTTATTGTTTGACTTTGCTGCAACATATATTACAAACTGCTATAATAGCTCTTCCTCCCATAGCCTAGTTATTACATTATTTTTTTTGTGTCCCTGAACTGTCCGGTTGGGGAAAAAGGTGATAGAAAATTTAATTGCAGAAAATTCATTTTTAGCGCCACCTGCTGAGCATTATACTTTGAATTCAGAAATCCAGAGCATATGATAATTACAAGAAAATATTAGAGAATTTTCTTGATCTTGACGTCCGCAGGCAATAGCGCAAGAGGGACATGTGCCCGGACATGGATTTTTTAAAACTGATACTAAACATTCGTATATTTGTTTTGAAATAGAAATGAGATATAGGCTATTTTATTCTATGCACTCATTTATTAGGCCTATATTAGTGAAGTTTTAATTCCATGTATTTTTTCTCATGATCTCGTAGTACTACAGACTTCTGACTTCCAGTACAGAGTAGTCCCTTTTGTAATAGTACAGTGCTATTCTAACATCAGTATTGTCATTATTTTATAAATACCAGATCATCAATATCAGAGTTTCCGACAGGAATTTCAGTTTGGAGGGGGTGTAACGTCAAAGTCAAAGTGGGGGTAAGTGTAGTCTTGCACGGCGTCTATTGATTTTTCACAGCAAAAATATTAAAGTTGCTGAGTGTTGTCGATAATTTAGGAGTGACACCACCACAGGAAGGAGTCTCCCGAAATTACTGGTCAATATTTTTTTGCGCTTCATGATATCTAAATCTAGTAATTGAAATAATAAACCTAACTCAATTGAAAATATTTTGAAAAGTAGTTATTTCCATCTGATTAGCATATTGTGGTTAACATTCTGCTTCATACTGTCATATCTTTGTACGTGAAATTTATTATTTTAAACACGTTAAATTTGTTCATTTAAACATTTTGTTTAAGGGTTGAACAATATTTTTTGGTCTAAGTTTGTTACTTCAGAGCAGGCACGTACCCAGAAGTTAATTGGGGAGGGTGTCGAAGGTCTGTCTGAGTGTGAAATGTACGTAAAATGTATGTAATCTTGCCGAAAATTATACAAATTTCAGAAAAAATCTGATTGTTTGGGGCATACGGACCATCAGGACCCTCTGCGTACGTCGATGTGTCTGAGGGATGACCGTCGATGTATCTCCCTGCCAGATGACCGTTTTACGGGCAGCGATGATACTATTAGTTCAGATACTATTCCGGCTTTTGTGTGGTATAACAGAGGAATTGTCTAAAAATAACTGCCCTTCTGTTTTCAATAGAATGTCCAAATATATATCTTTGTCTCTTCATGTAGTGAGTGAGGACTTTCTTCAGAATTTAGAGGAACATATACTTTCAAGTCCCGGCCGGGTAGCCGTGGTCTACGGCGGTAGGGCAACGACTCGAAGGTCCCAGGTTCGAGTCCCGGCAGGGGCATGGGTATGGATTTTAATGGGTATAGGGCGAATCGTGACAGGCCGAAGTAAATGTTACTAGACTGAATAAAGTTTATGTACTTGTAAGTAGTCGTCTTCCCTGTTCCTCTAGGTGACAAAGGAAATCGTTTTCGGTAGTGTGAATCTTATTTACAGACAAATCTAAATTGTTCACCCTACTCCTCTTAGTGAAGAAGCAGTGTTCGTTTTTTCGGGGGGGGGGGAGGATACCAGGGATAATCCCTGATTCGTGAGGATTTCATCCCCCGTCGTTGACTCTGAATATCATCCCAAACAGGGCAGAGGTGTACTGGTACCGGAACGCGCTTGAACGTCGTTCCGATAATGCTTTTTGGGACAAAAAGTGTTCCAATTAACAATTTTGTTTTATGCCTATTCCTCACTTCACAGTTATTGGTATGACATATCGTAAAAATTGAAACGTTCCGGGAGTGAAAAATTTATGAGTGCACCCCTGAACCAGGGACAAAATCTGTGTATCTACACCATAACAGGTAGTAGATTGAAACTTATAAGCAACTACAAGTCTTAGAATCCCCTCTTCGTAGTTTATAACAATCGAACACTGTGAACAAGTATATTTTCAGGAATATGCACTTATGCAGCCTTATCCTCCCTACTCGTTGTGGTGAGCGAGGAGTGAAAGGCAGCGGCCCCTGACATAAAAATAAGTGAGGCACCGAAACAAGTCATATTTCCAAAGGCATAACTGTATTGAATTTAATGTTCTATATTATTTAGCTATTTCATTTACATTAGTAAGCTGTGCTGGCAACCACAGGGAATATGATTTATGAGCTGATACTGCCAACTTCAATTGACCTTTTCTTGTCTTTTCCCCAGTCCTGTTTACCATGCATGCTTTTCGTCGGTCCGAAGTGATTTGAGTGAACGTAACTTAGGTAAATGCTGGGTCGGAGAATATTACAGTGACGTCTTCCAGTCGGGATGGTTTCCAGGTTAGGGTCACTTATTGGTGGCGTTTCCGAATGACATAGTCTGACTGCCGTCAGAGTTGCCTAGGGCGTTACAAAGTCATTTTGTAACGTAAAGACTGCCAATGTCACCACATTCCATGTCTGAGTTAATGAAATGCATAATTGACTATTATTCTTCATGGATAAATTGACGGTGAAATGGAAAACACAATGGACAACAAATTACAAGTTTGCAAGTTCGAATCCGGTCTCAGACATGTGAGGAAATTTTCGACTATAAATGAAGACGAAAAAATAAAATGTGTAAAAAACTTGGTAAACTTAATTTTTATATGGGCCAGTCTAGTAACCGCCGCAGACCGCTCGGCCGGCTATGAATTGCGTAATAGAATAAATATAGGTTATACATATGGCTTCTTTTTAAACTACGACAGCCTCACGTATTTGTGGAATATGGTAAGTAAGAATGTGAAATGTAATAAAGAGATAAAGGCGGGAATAGCGATGGCGAAACAGTCGTTCACTCTTCTGCGGATTGATGAACAAAGAGTTGAGGAAGAGATTAATTCATTGTTTTGTATATAGTATTATGCTCTATTTAGAAGAAACGTGCAGTATACGAAACGAAGAAAAAAAATTTGAAGCCTTTCAAATGTGGACATGGAGAACAATAGAATGGAGAAACCAGCTGATTACAGAAGATGAGAAATGAAGGGTTGAAGAGAGTATGCGAGAGGCGAACGATCGTGAAGACAATAGAAAAGAGCAAGAGAAAATTTAATGCATAGAAAATGCGTTCTGAGGAATGCAATTGAATGTCTGGTTGAGGGAAAGAAAGGTAGACGAAGAAGACGAATCTAACTCCTTGACAATATTAAGGAAGATAAATCGTATGTTGACTTAAAAAGGATAGAGCAAGATCGGGATGAGCAGAGAAGGCTTAGCTTACCTTCAAATAACTGCTGCTTTTGGCGGAATACTGATGATGAGGAATTAATTAAATTTCTAAGTTTCCAGCATTTTGCCGAAAGTCAGGTTTGCGTATAAAAATGTTATTGGGTAATATGGTTTTAGAATTTAATGTAAATTTCGAAACGATTTTAAATTTTGAGCAAATTAGGAAGTTATTTGTGTTTGGAAATTTCGTATTCTTCGGACTAATTTTCAGGTTTTTGAAATGTATACATACCAGGTAAAATCTTAGAACTCGACAGATTGCAGACCCAATCAATATTTAAGAAATAGTAATAAATAATGAAGTCACTCAAGTTTCAGGACTTCAATTAATTTTCATGTCGTTTGTGAAAATTGTCTTGGAATTTGACGCAGTTCGTGGAATCGTTTAGACCTAGCCGCTATCTCGAAGAACCTACAGACATGAATGATGGAAAGTAGGAAAGAAAGTGATACCCCAAAGAGACCGCTTAAATGGTAGCACAGTCTAGTACTAACTGAATAAAGAAATTAGGAAATAATAAATAAGATTATTTAAGCCTAGGAAAGAAATAGACAAAAATTACTTAGAAATAAGTTTATGCGATTTTTTTGAAGAAAATAATTTAAGTTTCATCTGGAGTCGAGAATTGTTAAGGATTTTTCTACTTGTTGGTCACTACTCTATATCTCAAGGATGATATTTCGTCGGTGGATTCTTTTATTGAGATTTCAAAGATAGTAAACAAATACCTGTTGCAGTGGTGATATATTCCTTTTCTAATCAATCTGCTGTTGAACAGTAATGACTAAATCAGTGTTCGATTTGTAGCGAGGGATGGATGGAATTTCCACCTCTCTGCAAAAGTCTTCCCTGGCTCTGCTTTCTGAAATATCCTCCAAGCCTGGGATATGAACAGATAAAAACGGTATTATACTTTCTGAGAAAAATCCCCTCTCCCCTCATTCTCTGGAAATTGCACAAATCGAACAATGGACTAAACGACGTTAGTTCTTGACTGTGCTTCAACGCTAAATTCAATAGCCGCACACATACATCAATCCTGTTACATTTATTGTGTATAGAGAAGGATATAGCATTTGCTACATTAAAAATAATGTTAATGAAAACGGAGACGGAAGTTTAAACCAAGAAAGGATAAACGTCATCAACATGTATAGAATTAAAGAACAAAAACGTTCATATCAAACAAATAAATATGGTCTACTGTAGCAACAATAAGTATTCACATATATTAAAAAAAAAGATTCTGTTAACAGTACACCTGATATAGGCTACAGATGTAGTCGAAACGTTGTGTTCTGTTTCAACAGAGTGTATTTAATACACAGTTAGATAATAAATTGTATTTCTATATAACATCGAGCAGTAAAATTTTTATTTTTATTTAGTAAATTTATTGCTCACGATACTCCATAGCAAACTAAAACCATTATGTGACAAAATATTTACTGCATATAATTGGTTTACAATACCAGGTTCCTTTTAACACTTCCAGCAGTATTTTTAATTTATACTTATGAAAGAGAAACAAGGATTGAGAATGTAAATTTTAAGATGCCCAGGAGACTACAGCAAAATACTTTCTAAAGAATTGAGTCAGACTTGTTAAAATAATAACAAAGACAAACGATGACTTGATTTCCTATTTAACAGTGACAATGTTCATCTATTAACCATTTTTGCAATACTTGAAGAGTAACGGGAGAAAACAAGAAATGTCACAAAACAGGTTTATTGAGAAAATCAAGTTTGAATAGCATAATCGCTTTATAAAGGTAATATTGTCTCCTGTGATCATTTAGAAGTGTCTTCCTTCGTTCATTGACAGTTTCGTAGTTCCAATTTTCACCAACAGAATGAGCGATACAGCACAAAATTGCTAGAATTGGACATTCCTCGTTTTCTCCCGATACCCTTCACCGTAAAATGCGAAATTGAGAGAAGAAGTAAAACGTAGACGAAATAGGAAAATTACAAATTCAGTTAGTTTAGTGATTACGTTGCTACATGGATATAAATTTAATTTCCCGTCACAAACCCATAACGTAAGTTAACAGTGGGCAAAATGAATAGTCTAAAATTTTAGCTGTTGATGAACTTAGATATTGACAAAATTATTACTGCAGGAAACTTACCTATCCACAAAACGAATTGTCAACGAAACGTACCTGTCGTCAAAGTGATCTGTCGACGAAACGTTCCTGTCGACGAAACGTACCTGTCGACAAAGAGGTGTCGACAAGATGATCTATCGACAAAATGATTATCGACGAAATGAATGTGACCGACGTATATCACATTGAAACTGAATGCTAAGAACTTCCAGCGACGTCTAATACAGTATTTTATCGACTGTTTGCGCAAGAAAGTACAAATCGAAATATATATTTCTTCGCTTTTTATTTAAGTACAATCGGCGTTAAATGTTTGTACGAAATCTCACTCCTTGAAACATCAAACAATGAGTAGAAAGGAAAGGTACACAAGAAACTGATTGTGAAGTTCTTGGAATTCTTTCCTTTTTAATTTCTTTCCTTGTGAAAAGTTGAGTGCATACGATAAAAACATAGAGACATAAACTTGGTAGTAACGCTGCACCATCTTCTGAAAGCTTTCAAAGTTACGAACTGATTTAAATCTGTTAATCATAAATATCTTGGCAATTACCAAACTAAAGCTCACAGATGGGGTAAAATTCTGTACCTGTTTATAGAACACGAACAGCTCGATCTATGTGTATAGTACATTCTGTAAGTCGTTTGATAGTTCATATTTAGATACCAACATTAAATTTTGCACAAACTATCAGAGCATGACCTTCTTAAAAAAACATCTAGACTCAACTTGTATTCCTACCCTTTCCCTCGAGGGGGCGAGGGCTATGGCCATGAAGAAAAAAAATATGTTTTTTTTTTTACTTTTTCTTTCAAATAATATCAAATTAAATGAAAAATTCTTCAGGCATATAGAGTACCGGTACTTAAAATTATATTTATTTATAATTTATTTATTATAAGGGTCTTATATTTGGTATTAGGACCCTTTGTGGCATACCTAACACAAACGGACATTATAATTCCGCTAGGTCCGTCCATCTGTCTTTTTGTACGTGCTCAAAAATACATCTAAGTAACCACAAAGTTTAGAGGGGGGTTGACGTGTCGTTGGAAAGGTCTTGGCTATGCTAGTTCATAAGCGTGGAACAGTGTTGTTTTGTGCAATATGACAGTGTTGCCAACCCACTTTTTAAAATTTGATTTTTCAATTTGTTTGCATTGCTTTACACATATGCGCACCAATTGGTATAAACATTATTTGGCAGAATAGTAAAAATACTCCTTAAGTACTTCAGTTGTCAGTGTTGCCAACCTATTTTATAAAAAAAATATGTTAGTGTGCCTAATATGCTATCAAGAGACTTCCTCGGCTGGTATGCGTTTAACAGTAATCTGAAATGAAATACAACTACAGGTGTTTCACGAAACGTATTTTAATATTTCACGCTTAACATTCACGAAAAACTGCGGCACAAAACAATTCTAAAATTCTCACAGACTACTACGTCACTGTACACTGTTCTCTGATCACTGTTCTAGCAAAAACTTATTTCTTCTCAGAACTGACTGAACATACCGCCCACCTGAAATATTACTATTGTTTCAAAAACATTATGAAACAAGGCAAACACTATATATATTTTTTAGTGTGAACTCTCAATGAAAGTGATAATGCATAAGCCTACATACAAACGATATTACTCCGAGTCATGTGGCAAGGGATATACCATTGTTTAGAGTCTCTTTTATTCACCGTCCTTTATTTTCACTTTCACTTCTCGAACCAAGTTATCAGATCCAGGGGGAGTAACACTGATTCTTCCGAGTCTCCATTTCAAAGATGGAAGATGCTCTTCCCCGAGTAAAACTAAGTCTTCAACCTTCAAACTATCCTTCACGGTTCACCATTTTGGATATTGCTGCAACCTGGAGAAGTATTCTGATGACTATCGTTTTCAAAATTGTTGGCATACTTGCTAAACAAGCTGCCACCTGGATAATCAATTCATCTTTGTATCCGTGAAAGCAGGAGCCGTTAGCAACGGTTCTCCAACTAAAATGTCCTGGAGTAAGACACGGCAAATCAATTGGATCAGTAGATAATGCAGTAAGTGATCTTGAATTAAGGCACTCCTCGATATGACAGAACGCAGTTGCCATTTGTTCAAAGTTCAACGGAATTTTACCTACTATCCTACGTTAAAGATATTTTACGGACTTTACTCCAGCGTCCCACAAGTCCGCCCAGTGCGGCTCAAACGGTGGGTTATAATGCCATTTGATGCCTGGAGAACTTAGTCGACAACTACTTCGTTGTGTGTCTTGAACTTGGTTAACTTCATAAAATTTATAAGATTATCGTCAGCTCTGACAAAGACTCAGACACAGTTTTCCGCGGCGTGCTACAAACCTTCTAAGCGCCGCTATAAATGCTGGCATAGAAGCGTCATTGATCAGTCCTCGATGGGTGGGCTTCGTTGAAAAACACACAAACAACAGAACCGTAAGCCTTAAATGTTTTGTTACCTCTATGTTTACCCAATAGCGGCCTTTTACAGTGTTGTACCGTTACACAACAACTAGCTTATTCTTAAGGTATTTAATTTTTATTTCAATCACTCTAAAATATAGAATATGTAATAATATTCTCTCTCTCGGTGTTAAAAAAGTCATAGTTTCCTTTTAGAAAGAGAAAAATACTTCAAAAGTTCACAGTCTAATCCTGAGTGTGCAATTTTCCCGCAAGTCTCTTAACACCTAACCCGCTACATTGGCTCTCCCTTCGCCAGATGTTGGAATAGCATCTCCTATGTTAATACCATTGGCAGAAAGCTGTGGCAATCTTAGTCACTACCCTTTTTTCCCCTGCTTAGCTTTCTATTCCATCCACTCGCGGAGCGCATCACCGCGCAGGCTGAAGACGTCTGCTGCTGACCTTCATTTACTCCCAGTCTCTACTCTCTCTCTCTCTCTCTCTCTCTCTCTCTTTCTCTCTGTATGTATGTATGTATGTGAAAGAGAGAGAGAGAGCGTGTTTGTGTGTGTATGTATGTATGTGAAAGAGAGAGAGAGCGTGTATGTGTGTGCCTATGTTTATGTGTTCCTACCTTTGAATGTTACCAGAATGCTGAATCTCACAAGCGACACTCGTGCTCTACGTAGCGATACTGGGGTGACTGCTTAGTGGCGAAAGATGTACGCCAGAGCAAATATTTTAATCTCGTATGTCCACTTCCAGTCTAATCCGATGTGGACCAAACTTTCAGTTCTAACTCTATTGTATACGCTTCTTACCGCCATGCGGCCCGTTTTTTAAATGTAAGTATTAATTCCTGAGTTATTCACATAATAATATACCGTACTCTGCTTGTAATAAAAAATACTGCAAATAATATTTACGCTTTTTTGCAAGAATTAAGACATATAAAAGCGGGCCACACAGCGAAATCGATCGTAAAAGCTGAGTTAGAACTGAATATTTAGTCCTTTTGGTCGAGACCGGAGGTGGACCAACCATATTATTAATACAAAATGATATTATTCAATGCATCAATAAGATAGTGAAGATGGAGGAAGAGAAAATTAAAACATAATTCTTTAGGAAACCAAAGGAAGTATGCGATGTGATTACTTGCGAAGAGTGATTATGCCAAACCCCTGTGTGGGATTTTTACTCCCCAAAGTCTCGACAACACCCTCTTAACTTCATTTTTTTTTTTTTGAAAAATTAATAGAAACCGTACAAAATTTCACTTATACTCTCCCAACGTTAACTTCACACACATCCCAAACTGAAAATCCTGGTGGAAACACTACTTGCGAAGCGAAACACCGCTTTGCTCCACTTGAAACGTTACTTACTTATTTACATTAGAGAAATTTCCGAGTTACTTTTGCAATTTTCCAAAACAAACTGTGGAGAAATTATTTTCAATTTACACATTCTTGTAAAGACTTCACGAACTGTCTTCAATCCACTCGGCAGAAGAATTTCGATCAATGTCAGAAGCTGTGGGATTGTTCGACTTTATAGTTCGAAATAGCTTGGAGAAAACGTTTAGTGAATCTTTAAAGTTTCTAAAACTGATATTAACAATACGAATGAGAGCCACACAAAATTCTAATCACGAAAAATTGTGACAAACTATCAAATTGTATTCTCAATATTGTAGCTATGCCTACGACATTTTTCTATTGTTTTCTTTTTTCAAAATCGTAACTAATTGACTTAATGTCCCTTTATTTGAAAACCTGGTCACTTCTTCTTTTGTGTATACAATACATAATTTAACTCAACGTTGATGGATTGTAACTGATTAGCTACCCAATTCTCTCTCATATGAAAGTCCAGGCCCACAGTCAGAGGGGCTGAGCCCTTGCCCTGATACATATATTTAATTTTATGTACGTTTCGTAAGCCTGAACACTTCCCTAAATTTTCGTGGCCCCTTAAACACTGTGGCTGGAGGCAGGCCTGGGTGCAACACCAACTGGAGATAACCACTGGCCGCCACTGCCACCTTAGACACACTAATATTCTTTTTTCTAAAATAGGTTGGCAACACTGACAACTGAAGTACTTAGGAAGGGGAACGTCTACAGTATTTTTAATACTGTGTCGAATAATGTTTATGCAAAATATCTGGTGCGAATATGTGTAAGGCAATGCAAACAAATTCAAAAATCCAATTTTAAAGCTGCGTTGGCAACACTGTCATACTGTAAAAATCAACACGGTTTCTCGGCTATGTACTAGTATAGTCAAAACCTTTCCAACGATACGTCAACCCCATCTCAAAGCTTTGTGGTTACTGAGATTTATTTCTGGGCACGTACAAACAGACATATCTAGCGGGATTATATTGTACCTTTGTGTTAGGTATGATACGCCACAAAGAGGTCTAATACCAAAAGCATGACCTTTCTCAATAATATTTTAGTTCCTGTACTCTATGTGTCAAACATTTTTTCATAACATGTACCACTATTTGAAAAAAAAAAGTAGGAAAAAAATATTCATGCCCATAGCCCTCCTCTCCTCCGGGGAAAGGGTGGGGGATACAAGTTGTGTCTCGATGGTTTTTTAAAGAAGATTATGCTGGAGATAGTCTGTGCAAAACTTCATGCTGGTATCGAAATATGAACTATCCTTCACAAATTTTATACTAACAGAACTCACTAGCATCTTTTTAAAGTCAATCGCTAAATCGTTGCAGGCTAGTACTTAGAAATATAAAGAAATACATGAAGGTAACAATGGAATATTGTGTTGTCGCTGGATTTACGCTAATATGAAAAATTTCATTATTTTATGATATCGGGAAATGAGTTAAATTAACGCTGGAAGATTTGAGGAAACCAGGAACCATTGTGAACTAAAGGAAATTGTGTAATAATGATTGTTGGTGTATATAAAGACAACAGTAGGAATAATTAGGGTTCCTAATATAAGCTCTAATCTTTGTTGTACTATTTCTAATGTAAATTAACCTAACTTTAAATTACCTCAAGTCGGTTATTTACGAGGTGGTCAGGCGGTTCAAAGCTGACAAAATTACTAGACTGGCCTATATAAAAATGAAGTTTACCAAAGTTTTTTTTTACCATGATTAGATCTCGCTGCAGCTGTAGCTTTTTTCTGCCAGTGCCGAAATCAACATTCTGTGTTGTGTTGATTTAACACACAAAAATTAGTAGTCACGCTGGGACACCTCATTGTGTTGAATTAACACAGCTATACTACAGCTCGTAATCACAAACAATGAAAATTATTAATCGGTCTAAAGCCTTTAAAGGCACTCGATCTAAGCCCTTATATCCAACACCTACTGGGATTACATATAGCACAATGTTTACTGATTCCAGCCTACTCCATAAAATGTCCAAAGTAGGCTATAAAAAGTAAGTATGAATTATGCTGCGATGTTTGTGTACTTGTTTTCGTCTAGAATAAAATGTCAATAGTATCATACTATGTTTTTAATGTTTGAACTTGTTGCGCGATATTTCATTAATTTCATGAGTTCAAATATCAAAATTCTTATCATCTTAGAAGTATCTAAATGCAACTAGTTTGAATCTACACAGTTTGCAGGTTCTGTTACCAGCGACTAAGTTTTTCAGTGCATTTCTAATTTTTAGCAGCAAGCTGTACTTCGATTAAGGGTCTGACCTCCTAGTTACTCATTCTTCTCTCCGAGGGAATGATAGTTCAAGGGCGACATCTCTTAAACGTGTACCGGAATAAGGCTATATAATTTATTCGCTTGTCCTGTCCATAAATAACAACTAAATTATATTAAATATTTTCAGACCAATTTATCATTTGAATAAAAAATAATTTCTTAAATTGAGTTTGATATCTGGATTCGAATATTCACACAATCAATATCTACATTTATATTACATTTTAATTTTATTGATATGTACTAACAATACTTTTGATTACTCTGTAGGTCGATATCAAACTTTTAAACCGCGAGATCCAGTGGACAAGTCCATGGATGAATAGTCATGAGGTTGTATCCTGTTCATTTCATCCATACTGAATGCTGTTTTGTTACCTCTCTTCTACCAGATCAGTTTAACACCGAAATATAGCATAAAGCCTGTGTCAACTCCGTACATTTATTATATTCCATAGACTTAATATCATTTATAGCGAATGCAACTAATGCTAGGCTCTGCTGAAGCTATGATCCTCACTGGAAATTGAAACTGAGTTTTAGTAACACTCGAACACCAGAAATCAGAGGTTTCAAGTTACATTGAACATTCAATAATCCGAAGAAGGCTCTCTGAAGGAAAGTTAGTACTCGGAATTTTATGGGATATGGATAATCCAGTGGATTGAGGATAAGTATATGTTTGTCACGGCATGGTTGTTTATCTGTGTATAGATCAACTAAAGCGACTACACACACATTTCTTTAGGGTACAGTATTCACGACCTATGCGGCTTACGTCCGTCCAAGCACTTTTGCGCTCACATATCACTCGAAACTTCTCTTCATTTGTGATGACCTATCAACAACGACGCAGAAGTAACCAACAGTCGCTTTGCCAGAATGTAAGGCTGTCAACATATTCCCTGACTTATCTGAGTAACGAGTGGCCACTCGAAAGGGACTACCTGTGCTCGGTATACATCAACATAAGGAGAAAACAAGCTCACTTCAAATGGACTATGTAACAAATCTTGAGTTCGGAGCTGTCCGCCGAAATCTCCAAAAGTTCCCTGGAACAGAGTTTTGCCAACACCAGCTGCATTGCCAGGACAAGACGCTTTCAGACCATCAATTTTCTAGTTCAACGTTATATTGTTTTACAAACAGGTAATTCAGAAAGATCTGAACAGGTGTAAACCAAGATGACAGCAGGTGTGAAGAATGTAAAAAAAAATATACGTAGCACCTTTTATGTTTTCTTTATACAGACTTATCCGAACTTATACAACGGCTCTTCCAATCAATATCTTTAAATATTAATCGATATCATGCGATGGCATCTCAAATTGCTATATTTCTTTAAGAGAAACAGAGAGAGAGAGAGAGAATGATGAGAAAATTCTACTAAATATAGCATAAAATCAGCTGCTGTAGGTACTCCTATTCGACCTTAATTTCTTCAAACTATTGGAAACTGTTGCCGATGTTTCTTGAACATAAAAATATATACGTGTGATGGAAACCTAATCACATCTGCAATTAATTTAATATAGCGTAAAGCTGAATACATAATTGTGTATACAATTCCCATTAATATTCATGGACATTACTGTAATTGGAATCGTGATGTAGTTACTAAAGGTATTTCAGAAGATACCTTTGACATTGGAGAAAAAGGATTGGCAGACGCACTGGAGGAAAGGGATTAAATCAAGATGGTATTTTATGCAAAACTAAGGAAAAGAAGAGTTTGAAGCGTGCAGAAAATAATGAAATTGGATAGGAATCGTCAGACGGAATATGCCTGTGTAATGTGGCTGAATTTTTATTAATTTTAAGAAAATAGATTGCACATTTGAAAGGCCGAGACTTACAATCTTTGGTAAAGTCAACTCCGAACAACTCCGTTTAGTAGTTTACCAACTTTGTACTCCGGCACGATGGCATAGGATCGCCCAAGTGGCCAAAACCTTAAAGAAAGTAAAGAGGAGCCATTGGAAATCTAAGTGCATGAAAGCTGTTTAGAAAGAAAAAACTGGTTCAAATATTGAATGATATATTAACATTGGTTTCGTATTTATGCTTTTCGATGTGAATCATATAACGTAGTGAACCTTCATGGGCTCTTGTAAAAGTTTCGTTAATATGTATCTAATATAGTTTGAATGAAATTAGTTTAAATTCAATCCTGTTTGCATTTACACCTCTTTGCTTCTAAGCATAAACTTAAGGAACACTATAAAGCGAAAGTTGATAGCCTAGACTCTACACGAACGTTATTCAATTCTTCTACGAAGGAAAGGGCATTACACATAGATCACTTGTCTGTTCACAAAAGGCATTTTCAAAGAAAAGTAAAGCAAAATAATATTTTTGAATGCCTTGTTTCAAAATGTTCTAATTCTTTATCAGATGATTTGGTCTAAAGGCAGAAATACTAAGCAGTTTATCATAGAATATTTTGGGCATTGAGCATCAGATGCAACCCGAAACATTACCAAAACTTTTGGGAAAGTTGCTTGTAAAGGAAGAACTGTGAGAGAATAGTTCACAGAATTCAGAACCGAAGACATTTGATTCGAAGGCGCCCCATGTATAGGAAGACTTCGATAGATCACGTGGAAGAAGATCTGAGACGCGCATGCACAGACTTAACAGTGCAGCTTTACGTGTCACCAAATATCATGCGCAGTCACTTTCTTGCTATGGCGAAGACAAGAATGGTTGAAAAGTGGGTATACCATGACCAGTCCGATGATCAGAAGATCAATCTTTTACAGACATATTTGTCAGTGTTCGTCCGAGATCACAATGAACCTTTCCTTGACAAAAGATTTACATGTGATGAAACCTGGATTATGGAACAGGAAGAGATCGACAGAGTGGATAGATAAAAGCAAACCGACTGATTCATGCCGAATTTGAGTTGCACCCGAAGAAAGTTATGGTTTGGTAGAAGTGTTTCACCTTAATTAACTACAGCTTCCTTACAGTATGTTCCAGGATTACAGCGGACCCCTGCTGTAATGCGTTTTATCAAAAACATAAGATCCAGCAACCAGCACTAGTCAATAGATTTTGGTCCAATTCTTTTTGCAAGATAATGCAAAACCGCACCGTACTAGGAACACACTGTATAACAATAATGGAACTCAAAATCGAAGTATTGCCGCATCCACAATATTGTCTCGATCTTTCGCTCACATAATATCACCCCCACCACGCTATTAACAAATTTTGAAGCGCAGATGTTTTCGAGAACTTGATGACGTGAGAAAATCTTTCAAGGAGTTGGTTCAATATAGAGAGAAGAGTTTCCATTCCAGGTGTACCCACACATGTGTATCTTGTTTGGAAGAGTGTAGTGAGCAGAATAGTGTTTATTTTGAGTCTATATGTTATTGCCGTGCGGAGTTGTTTCATTTCAAAGTGAGCAATAGAAAACGGCGGAAATTTCAGAATGATCCAATGCTATAGAAATTGTACTTTATTTCGTACATTTTGTGCATCTCACGCATCCAAAATCTATTGTAAATTCTTCTTCTAAACACTTTAAGTCAGGAATCTACAAATTGAGGAGTCCGATGCGGGTCCGAACCCGAAACCTATCTTGCTGGATCTCCAAATTTTGATAGGATGACAAGAGTAATATTTTAATAATATATGTACACAGTTCACATATGACATTAAAGAAAAGAAGAAGTGAAATATGAAATAATGCTAATAAACGTTTGCAAATATATTTAAATCAAAGTGATTTAAATCATAATTTAAATAAGATGGTTAAAAACATGAATTAAGTCAAAACTAATTTTATTTAAAATTGAAAAGAAG
Organism: Lepisma saccharinum; assembly: GCA_022664845.1. Classification (NCBI taxonomy): domain Eukaryota; kingdom Metazoa; phylum Arthropoda; class Insecta; order Zygentoma; family Lepismatidae; genus Lepisma; species Lepisma saccharinum. The sequence continues at coordinate 87,191 of JAGDQP010002148.1, forward strand.
TGCAGTATTTTAAGTATTTTGTAGTTCAGATCGTATGTAATCTTAAAATTCACCTTTTTTGTCTTTATGTTACGATATACTCTTCGGGATTTAAATCCAGACCAAAAAGCTAGACCATCAATTTTAACAAACGGAGTTGTTTGTTGATTTGGTATTACATATGCAGTTTTATAACTGAACATGGGAACCTAATTCATATTTTAAGTTGACATTTTGTATTACATATTTATTTACTATTGTACGGAATTTAGGCATCTCAGGCTCAGCCTTAGGCCGGAACAGGGTGTGGAAGATGATATTGGAATGTAGACAACCACGGCCTACATTGTAGGTACCATCTCAGTATTTGATTTGTACGACTAAGGAAAATCCCTGAAACAAATCGTCAGAATGGTCGGCCACTGAGATCGATCGTAGTCCTTCCCGAATGGTAAGCCACCACTCTCCCACTGACCCACAGACGTTCGGTTGTACATGTGAACACGAAAATACAGAAAAAAGAAAATCTTTAATTTCTTTATGAATCGCTCAAAAACAATTTATATCTAATGAAAGGATAACGTTTAGCTATACGTATGCTGAAGAATGCAATTGTAAAACTACGTATCTAATATTGATTTGACTTTATTGAATAGCTTTTATCTTTTATGAAATGTATGTCATAGGGTATTTCCAAATTGACAGCATAATTTTGATTTAGAAAAAGAAAAAACTTCCGTAAACATTATTATGTATGGGCAATTCTAGTAATTTTGACTTCGGCCCGTCACGATTATGGGCCACGTTCTATTAAAATTCACAACCACAAATATCCATGCCCCAGCCGGGATTCGAACTTGGGACCTTCGAGTCGCTGTCTTAGCGCCCTAACCCACACGGCTACCAGGTCTGCTGCACAACTGTGAGGCTTGAAAACTATGCTAAATGAACTCAAATACACTGTATCTTAGTAAACGTAAATCCTAGAACATTTCATTTCGGAGGTATAGCCTAGAGAAAAGAGGAAACTGCGAGTATAAAATCTGAAATTACTTCGGGACAAAGGAAGATACATTTATAATTTTAGAAGGAAAACTGACCAAGAATAGCATGTTTTTTTTTAAGTTAATTAGAGTATTTACTCCTCGTAAACCATTTATCATATATTGACGAAAGAAACGTAGAAGTATCCGACGTGTTAACCTTTCTTTGTAAAATGTACCATCAGTCAGTAACGTCATATCTTTCTTCCTTTTCAAAATTATTACAGATTATTGCAACTGACTATTTTCCGTGTCCATCTTCCCTACTAAAGACTATTCGCTAGGTATTTGTTATTTTTACTTTAGTTTATAATGGTTAAGATAGTTGGAGAGCAAAACTAACTTAGAAGCTGTTTCTGAGCCACAAGTCATTTAAATGAAAAATCTATGTTAATTACATATAAAAAAATTTTATTTCTGCCCTAATATGGAACAACCAATACGTCCTAACAGAACTATCTAATTACATGGACGGTACAAGGTATTTTTATTGTGATATTACTTCAAATTTTGTATTAATCACCAACCCCAAACGAACTATTTTCAAGAGTCACATTTCTACAAATATGTACGTATTCTCCATAACCACGACGTATATGTTGTTTCTCTAAAATCTTTTTTTCTGGCCTCCTGGACTACTTTTTCTGACGTGACATCTAACCTGAGACATACTGTCTTCGACATCTCTCCTTTTTCTTTTTCGCCAGATGTATTTGTTCTATTTTTGCAAGAGAGGCATCTTCACCACGTCATCCTTGGCACTGATACCAAATTTGTTTTCAAAATTGATCGCCCTACTTCATTCATAAAATTCTCTGATAGATTGGTAAAAAGAGACGCGTACAATGAAAGATGCAAATACAATTGAAGGAACGTTTTCTAAGATAATACTTTAGATGAAGGTAAAAACGACAACATTTCGTATCTCTAGTAATATGTTAAAACATCATAATACAAATAAATTCAATTCTATAAACAACTATAATGCTTTAGTGAATGAATTTCCTGTCAAGGGTTTTGTAGTAGCTTGCATATATCAACTTTGTCCATTAGTACCGCCAACTCACAAGCAACGTTCAAAAATATAACACATGAACGAATGCTATTCGTAATTTACTCTTTGGTATGGAAACTAAGTGGTATCTTTTGTATTGAATGTGGAAATTTGCCTCTGAATCACTATATGAAAAGTTGTTTTTCACACTCATGTTGAGACACCCGAGGCGAGCTATAATGTTAATATGAAGTCTACTACAAATAGTCGTCTGAATGAATGGCGCGAAATACAGCTTAATTTCAAGTTCTCTTGCTGCAAAAGACAGTCATCAATACACTAAAAATAGAAAAGCAAAGTACACACATAAGATCTAACTACAAACTGTATATATTTAATATATTTTCATGTCAAAATTGTAATCAGCGTTCATAATTCCTTGTTGCGTTCCAAGGTGGGTACAATTATTTTATCTATGGCGAACATTAGAGTAATCCCAGATATTATTTCAGAGTTTATTTTTAATAAAAGTATTTCAAGAATAATACGGTTGTTGCGCAACTCTGCAACATTATAATTTGCCACCATTTTTATGCCACCATTATATAATATACAACCATTTAGCGTGGAATATTAAACAGTTTGATATCTTCTTCTCACTTGTCTCCTTAGATACTCCCCTTCTCTGTCACTCTTTCTCTGAAACTAAGACCATAAAAATGAGTCAAAATTGTAGCATTATTCGAGAACGTCGATCTTTATTAATGTTATTTCTTCATTAAATTGATTTTTTTAAACTCTGAATGACATAAAATATATAATTAATGCCAGTGTGAGTTTATTAGGTACGTCATCACTCACGTAAGAACAATTTAATCTGGATAATTTGAATGAACACTCAATTTTCAATCAGGGAGTTAAAATGGAATCCGTATCGTATAAAGTATACGTGCTTGAGAGAGAGGGAGGGAATAATGATATGAGGTTATATGGAATAATAAAACACTCTTTTATGTACGAAATGAACAAAACGGCTTCAAATGTGTTTCACATGCAACACTAACGGTTGGAATGTAGCTTGTGATTCTGTTTCACTTGTCGCTTTATCCCCATTAAACATTGAGTGTTTCGGCTTTCGACTCGAAGATTAGTCGTGATAATCCACCAACGCAAGAATGAACGCGGTACAGAGAGATAGGGTGAAAGAGACTGAGACAGAGAGATATAAAAATAAACCACAGAGAGAATAGAGAATAAGATGAAAGAGGGACAAAGTTTAAATCCAAATATCCCATTGTTCTGAACGAAACCATAGTATTTTATTAAGAAACATGTTCTAGGATCTGAAAAAAAAAAGATCGAAGTAAAGCAAGATAATTTATTCAGGAAATAATTGCTATTAGCACCTTTAAATCACTTTTCCCTTCGAGTTATTAACACACGAAAGCAATATTTCGTAGCTTTTGTCTTCTTTCATAAAATGTGTTTTCTTGTGTTAAGGGAGGGTGGCTGTTCGTGTCTGGGGTCGACAATTTCCAATTTTCATAATCACGTTTTCGAAATCTACGGCTCTTATAGATTTAGGCTTTCAAATTTTGTGTACCTACGACAAGTAGATGAGCTTCAATTGATTATATATATATATATATATAATGTAGTTGATCAGTGTCCACTAAATTATAGCCCAGAATGACATATTACAAGAGACCCCGTTTTAAGAAAATCAATCGAGATTGAATATAGCGGACTACAAGATGGCGGGCATTAAGAATATACCCTCCACAATATAGCGCCTTCCACCCAGTACCCATTACTATGTACTTGCTTTCCATATCTTTCGGCAATTTAATAATGAAATCGTATTGTAACACTTTTATATCACTCTATCAACAGACATATATCTGACTATTTTATTATCAGTATCTCCCAAACCCATTGCAATCGGGTTGCCAAAATTTTGCATGCATATTTTTGCATCCTAATCATGATATAGGGGAAAATGACATTATTTTTCTGCCCACCAGTATATTTGCTTGTTATTCCGGTCAGTATTGTCCATCGAGCTCCACGTAAACGATACTGGAGTGAATACTTAGCGTTGAAAAATAGACACCAGAGCAAATATTTAAACTCGTTTGTCAACTTTCAGTCTAATAGAATGTGGACCAAATTTTTAGTTCTAACTCAGTTTGATACGCATTTTATCACTGTGTGGCTAGTTTTTTATTTAAGACTTAATTCCTGACTTATTCATGTAAGAGTATATCGTACTTTACATAGAATAGAAACTACTGCAAATAATATTTACATTTGTTTGCAAGAATTAAGACATAAATCACAAAACCTGGCTTCATATATTCATGAAATTTTGAATGGCTGCAGTCAGTCCAGTATCGTTTTTTGATAGAGGTCATTGGTATTGTCAGGATGCAATTTACATATTCTATGTATGTGTTCTGCCCACAGCCACATGTTCTTCCAGTCTTCTCCATTCATCCCGTTCTTGAGCCACCTTCCTGACTCAGGATACGATTTATTTTCCTAACTAGTACCAAGGAGCTGGATTCCATTTCTTTCTTTCTGCTCTTCAATCATACGTTCAAATATATGTTTTAGTATACTCTAACCAGTTTTTCTTCTTTATTTGTTCCACTGTTTATCATGTTTCACCTACTCTTTTTTGCACCTTGTTATGACCACATTTCAAATGCGTCTAATTCCCAGTCTTTACTCCTTCGTGGAGTTCACGTATATGATCTTATATAATTACATATCATGCTAAATTGCTTTCGTCTGATTGATCGCTGAAATAAGATAATCTCAATAGCCACACCTGTAACACTTTCTGTATCCCTTCCTGATTTCCATGGTTACAGATTTTTAAACTTGATATCATTAAAAGATTCATAATTCTTGTAACTGTTCTAATTGGAGTTCTGGTTCAAGTTGTTGATCTAGATCCAATGACCATCCAATGCAATTATGTTAACATCTCCAATGTCTACTGCTATTTGCATACAGTAATCGATTAAGGCTACTGTAAGAAGATAATTCAATGTATGAAATTAGATGTAGCAGAATTATGTAAGAAACTGTTTTCAATATTTTCTAAATTGTAAGAAAGGTTAATTAGTTGGATGAAAGAGGAAGAGGAGCTTTGATAAAGTCGTCGCAGAAACATCGGTTTGACGGTGGCAATGAACAATCCCAAACTGAATGTGGAATCAACAACCTCTAAGTTTCTCAAGATACTCGGCCCACTGCAGGTCCTATACAATTATTTTTTTAAATTGTTCTGCATTTATAGTTTTTTACATAATCTTACTTACCGTCTACGCGTATACGAAGATACCAAATAATTAAATTTTTAGTAATAAACAAAACAATGTATCTCCTAATTTCAATTATTATAATTCCGTTTCTTTATGAGTTTTGTAATATTGTAAAAATCGGAATATCATTCTTTAGAAATGAATATTATTTTATTTTATTGATCAGTTTAATACATTTTAATTATAATATTTACTCTACTTGTGCTCTAAATTGCCTAGTACTTATATTAGTAGGTTTGGACAAAATTCCGTTTAACAATGTTTGAGAATTTACTATTATGTATAACTTTTAGAAAATATAATAATTTCTTGTGAATTACTATGTTGTACTAATCTAATTCACATCGTGATTTAATTTGTTTCTTTATCGAAATATACTGTATCTTGGTTATGAGTGTTGATTTAGCAGTGAAGAAGAATGGGTGCAGGACCAATTTACAGAATGTTATGTCTACAATTAATCCATTTGGATAAATTATCGCAAAATTGAAATTTTTTTGATTGAAATTGACAAAATTGAAACAACTTTTACAGCATGTTAGATTCTGTTTATTACTACAATGTTCGCTAGATGACAGCACAGTTTAGAACTTAAATTCAGTGCAAAATTCTCTACCTGCAAATGTTTGACTTCAAAGTAACGATAACTTGCGATAAAAATTAAAATATGTTGTTAAAAATTACTGTAGAGCTGTATATATTACACAATTGTTTTCAACTTCTAAGCTAACTAAACAAGCTGACGCAAAATAACGTATTAAACCAACTTTCTTAAGCTAATGAGTTGCTAGATTTAACTTTTCGAGCAAAATAGAAATTAAACTTATTCATGTAAGCTTCTGAGAATATGGGATGCAAGGAAAAATATAGTACCTAAGGATTAATTAACACTTTGCTTGAATTTATTCGATGCAAGGCAGGGTTTCTGCCAGGATTTTTAATTTCGGGGGGTGTAAGTGAAGTTTTGTACGGTGTCTATCGATTTTCCACAGCAAAAATTTTAAAGTTGGGGGTGTTGTCGAGACTTTGTGGGGTAAAACCCCCACGGGGGGCGGGGCGGAATCATTGCAAGGTATCAATAAACACAGCTTATTTTTGGTTAATGCTGTTACCGTCCATAAAAATTAATTTTATCTTATCTTTTACAGTTTATTTTGGATACATTACATTCGCCCTGATCATTTCGTTGTCTACTAGTGTATCTCTTGGCATTGGAGATTTTCCTATTTATGTATGAGGAATGAAGAAAAGCCAAGAATGTAATATGAAAGAAATCAAAACCATTTCCTCATTATTCGTCCAAGCAGATTGAAATTATGCAGTTTAATAACTAGCAATGACTTGTGTGAAAACTCCACGAGACGTCAATTCGCAATTCGCTTTTGTATTGGTTCTGTATTGGTCTTTCGTAACACTTTTCTGTTGAGTTCGTACGCTAAGCTTGCTTTATGCAAGAACTCGAGCAGAAAACATCTGCAAATTGTTTAATTGAAAAAAAAGATCTGCGATTGTGGAGCTCCTTCCCAAATATAAAAAATGGGCAACCCAAAATAGTGAATTCAATAGTAATTTAAGTTTGTTTTTACAAAACTGATATCATGGACGTGACGTGGTCAGCGCGCAACAGTATCACGAACTAAAAAGCTGTGAGTCGCATATTATCTGTGATATTTCTTTATGCTTGTAACCTTTCATCCACATGACTCCAGATTATAGCATCGGTTCATGTGTGAAATTAATAGTACCAAGAACAGCAGGGAATAGAGCAATTAGGAGCGAATATTGCATAGGTCTATCGTTTGGCATTTGACAATACACAGGTCCACAGAGCGTTATTTAGAGGGGAGGGGGAAATTCCCTGGCACCTTGGGCGTTTTCCCTGATACCTCACTTTCCGTCTTTCTCTCAGGATGGGGAAAACCTTCTTCACAGACCATGTACAAAACAAATCCTTTGTAGGCGCATATTGCATATAACAATGTTCGACTAAAAAGTTTTATTTTACGGAAACTTTATTCAAGACTGCATAACTGCATATCAGAGCTATCCAGAACGCTCATACTTAACGATACTACAGTGCTTGATCAAATTCTGAAGTTAGATACCAGAGCAAACAGTTAAAATCGATCGTCCACTTCCAGTCTAATCCATTGTGCACAAAAAAATTCAAAGATTAGTTTTCTCATCACTGTGTGAGTGACCCACTTTTATTTATGTATTAATCATTGAGTTATGAGCAACCACGGCCCCAGTATAAAATATATATAGGGGGACGGGTCTACAATATTTCATTTGAAAAAGTCGGGAGTTCATGATGAATAAACTAAAGATTACTGATAAAACTGCGGGGCGTAGGTACATTTTGGGGGGTTCAGCTCCCCATACCCCGCCTGTAGCTCCTTTGTTTAAGAGATACTGAAATACGCATAAAATAACATCGAACAAATATTATTCTATAAATTTCCCTCTACCTCCTTTAGTGCCAAATAACACCCTGCAGTGCACATGAACACTGTAACCTTGGGCGCGCTATTGATATCACCCATAACTATCTGAATTCCGAAATGTACAGTCACTAAAAATGTATTAGGAAAATATAGCATTTAGTTTGTATTTAATCTATATTTATGAACTAAATAGGCCCATATTGTCTAAGACTGTCACTTGCAGTCCCTTACATATCTTACGGCTTAGGTAAAGCTGACCGTCTGGCCCATAAAAAAATGCTACTTACCCGCTGTACATTTCTCCATGACTGTTCTAGAGACATTAAAGTGTAGAGTAACTAAAAGCAGTGCAGTTTGTGTCCGTAGATGGTTTCGATCTATTGCGAATTCAAATAATTCTACAAAATGGTCGTAGAGCATTGGTTTAGCAGTTGGGAAGTTGTGGGTTCAATCCAAGGGGGGGGCCATCATAAGGGGTGGGGGGGGGGGGGTTCCAGGTAATTTCTTCCGCAGTAACACCAGGCAATTTCCGGAGATGGTATCGTCAACTTAGGTCCTGGCCGACAAATTTCCGGATCCTTTTCCCTCCCCTATCCTTAGATGTCTGAAGGAAATGTTTAAAATTTCTATTCAAATAATGCTAAATTCATTTTAACACTTTGTACACAACACTTTTCCTGAGTCAGTATCGATGTTGGAATTCTGATTCATCAAACATTTGTAAAGAGTTTGGTGTGTTCAGAATTTTTCTTTCCAGTCTGATGCTTATTAAATGCTCAATACAAAAGATCTCTGTGTCAAAATATTCGTAGTAGTCCGCCATATTCTTTCTCACTTTAAGGGCGCGTTAAACACTTAAGGGAGGTAAATCGCATCCTTAAATTAAGGAAGAGTTTGAGGAACCGTTAACTTTGAGGGAGGTTGGTGAAACACTGTAGGACGCTAAGGAGGCCTTAAATTGACTTAAGGATTCCTTAACATTTAAGGAAGGTTGGTGAAACCGGGCATAAGTGTTTTTTTTTTCAAAATCTGTCTCATCCAAAACTTAAGCATACAGGTAAAATGATTAAGAATATTTTCCGTTAAGTTTGTAGTTATATTCTCATAGGCTGTCAGTACCTAATAGAAAAATATGTCTCAATATTTTATTCTGTAGTAAACTGTTTATTTTAGAAATTACAGACACAAATTTATTACAAGCAGGGTTAAGGACGTTGTGTAGCAATAACACGGGTAAACAAGGTCAGAGAATTCAGGATAATTCTCTCTCTTTCTATCTATCTACCTATCTATCGATCTATTCTCGCTTTTCTTCTGTGGTGAACAGGTGATCAACGGCAACAATGTCAATCGGGTTTACATTTCAATGTTAAAGGGTAGAAGCTTAGGAAAACGGTGATCTATTTATGAAAGATTTGAGAAAAAAAACTATTTTAAAATTTAAGTGCTAAATATTTAGTTATGTGTGCGTTTAATACGAATGAATATAGCAGAATATACAGAATACCGAGTTATTAATTAAACAATACAATTTGTATTAAAAGTTTCAAAGGAACAATGTGAAATGTAATACAATCTTTCAATATCGAAAATAAAAACGTTCAAGGGCGAAAGGAAGAACACCTCAAAACGTGGTATATAAAGTCCTTTTCGGCATTTATAGCCATAAGAAAAACCGTGTAATTCGAAGGCTATGCTTGTTGAATAAGCCTTTTATTGAATTGTTATCACACCAGATATTTTGAAATTATTTTGTTTTCTTAGTTTTTTTGTTTTAACCCGTTATATTAAGGGACTTGATTTTGTGAGGAACTATATATACGCAGGAATTTCCAGCTATTATCTACTAAAAGTGTTTTGATCTTTGCTTCATGAACTTTGACAAGTGAATGACAGATGTTATTGGAAGAGAAGAGGCGTGTGGAAGGTGAATTTTAAATTAATACTGACCCCTGATTGGTTGCAATTAAAAGACGATCTAATGGCTTGTTTGCTTCTATAGTTACCTATGCTTAGTTCTGCAATACATTCTGAAAAAAGGATATGGTATACTTCCGAAAATGCTACGCTTTAGTCTATTTTTGTGGTTATGACATTGTAAAAAGCCTTGCCAGAAAACTGTGTTTTTCTTTAGATAAATCTCAAAATATTTATTAACATTTCTGATAGACTTTTTACGTCCTGTGTTACTTTCCGCTATGGTCATAAGTATACTCCTTGATCAAACCAAAGAATACAGCATTTTTATGTAGTACCACAAGTAAATGTCGTTAGCATGTAACTGTATAAACTGAGTATTTGAATACCAATCAATTTTTTTAAACTCTAAACGTAAAATTACTATGGATTACGATAAAGGATGAAATATTTGGGTCAACTCGCATGCTGAAGTGTAAAGATGAGTGTCTTGAATGATATGTGGAAACGATAAAGTAACATCAATTACTGAAAATTATTATCCTCTCCAATGTCGAATTAAGTTAGTCACAAAAATATTCAACAATCTTCAAGAGTTTCAAGGTCATGGTTCTGATAAACCTATTCAGCTGCGATCTATTGACTAACAGTGGAATTTCCCCTGAACAAATTTACCGAACAAGTTGTCAGGGCAATAAGGATTAGTAAATTCGCAGCTTGGCAAATCCACTGTGACATATTCTTCGCGATGTAATGAAATTAGAGAGCCTATTCAGAATACAACCAATGTTTATTTTACTTGCTGTGTGTTTACTTAAAATAAATGAGAGGTTTAATATGAAACATCCATCAGTGTCGTGTGAGAATCAATATATGTTTGGCTAATAAATACGTATTGCGGCTGTAGAAACATATTTAATTGTTTTATGTTATAGAAATTGTCACAAGATGGTTCTATAACACAAATAAAACACATGAACAGTATTCAATGAGTTTAAAACTTTGACTCAAACTCTTGCAACAAATTAATTATTATTTTAACTCGTGCTGAATCCAAATCTTCTCGGATTCTAATTCCTGTGCAGGCAATTTGATGACAAGATGTCCTCATAAACGTATTCACCTTAATATAATATTTTACGAACTTCTAATACTTCATATTGTAAGTGTATTAACATCTTTTAAATAATTATAATACATGATTTCAATTTTTGAAGCACAGGTTGTTGTGACTAGAATATGGGCACTTGACAATCTGTGTTGTATCATTCTTAAGGTGCAGTTTCGTTTAGGCGATGGTCGTATGCAATGACCGCATTCAGTGAATACGTGCAACGGAAGCATGTAGTGGGGTAGTTTCCTTTGTGCATTTTTGCGCGTGCGCGACGCCATAGTATATCTATACAGTCATATGATTTACTTTTCGTGCATTACAAGTTTTAAGATCTTTCTGTAAACAACATGTTTACAGTTTCAGAATTTTAGACATGATTACAAACAACTATAATAATAATATAAACAGCATTTTAAATTAAACTCAACTTTCGTTCAATATCAAACAATACTGTTACTTCAAGCTGCTGTGAAACTGTGCTGCCATCTATTGAGCTCCAAACTTACTACATCTGTGTATGCATTCTCGTTATTTCGGATTTTACCAACAATTTTATAGTATTTTCGTGCATTATTGACGTAGCTTTTCATTCTCATCTCTGCTGAAGTTCATATTTGGCACAAAATAGTTCCAAATTCAAAGAAAACACGAATAAAAACTGCTCAACACTCTACAACGCATGCGATAGCTGCACCTTGACTCCTCTCCGAAGGAGTCGTTGCAACAGTTGCTAGCGACACCATGCGTCCGACGCGCAAACCAAACCGGCTTCACTGATTTCCATTCAACGTGTCAATGCAGTGGCGCGTGCAGCAGTTGCTTGCGATCTTCGTATGCGAAAATCGCACAAACGAAACTGCACCTTTACTTGGTTTCAACCATAGCGCCTGATATTTTAGTTGGCAGTGCTGGCAATTACAGAATAGAAATCGACTCTTTACAGAACTTATGGAAGTAAAAATCAAAATGTCCCAGCCCCGTGGTCTTCCAATCTTCACAAGCTATATTAAAATATATTAAACTTTAATTCACGTGTATCTGAAGATACATCTTAATTATTCTGCCACCATTGTTTCAACTTAGAAAGTACTAAAACCCTTCACCATTTTATGTCTGATGTGATTTAATGGATTATATAATGAAGATTTAGCTCTTCCTCCTATGCCTCACATACCATCTGCCAGTCATGATGACTTTAGGACTGCCTATGGTTGGCAGACGTCCAGAATTCTATTGAATTAAGTTACTGTCCTACTAATGTTTTCGGGAAGCCCTTTTGTCCCGATTTTATGTTTCGTCATTGCCTGAATTTATCTTCAGCGTCCCTATCCATAATGCTTCTTAAAATTGACATTTTCTCTCACGAATATTCAACGGACTGAGAAAAGAAATCGCCTGCACGTATCAATAACGTGTTTTACCTATCGAATGAAATGCTGGGACAACTGTGATTAAGTAAGTCATCTGCATGGTCTTGTGTCTCCTTAGAGATTTAAAGCGAGGCAATTATAAGGAAATGAGTTATAGTACTATAGGTTAGGTTAGTTTCTGGATTCTATTACAGGTAGTATATGGCATAAGAGATCATTCAGGTCTTACCTGAACACATTTTTAGTCATTTTAAACCCCTTTGTAATAAAACGTCCCTATCACTAACAAGTAGATGTCCAGCAATAATAAACAAATTTTGAACACCTTCCCCGACCCTTGTATCCTTTGGTAGACCTAATTTTTGAGCATATCTACTTTTCTTTGAATCAATAAATGATTATCATAATATGTCCCGGTTTTTCATTTACACAATCTGGCAAATCTAGTACTGCCATGACGTTAACTAATGATAAGATTTTTTAAAAAAATTTTAATAACAGACTCAAGATTATTTTCTTCACATAAGAGAAACAGTCACACACATTTAATATTGTAATGTATCCGTATTTTCTCAGTGCCTTCGGACTTCTTCTCCCATATTCTCACGTCTCCAGGCGGTTGTCTCTTATACGTAACATATTTTGGACATCATTTCAATATTTCTCTCTCTGTTACGCTTACTGTGATCTGATACAACGTCCAAATTTATCTGAAGAGAATTCTGTACGCTTTGGTGATCCCAAAAGGGATGTTTTGCAAACTGTTTGTAACAATGTGGGAGCTTGTCAGGAATAAGCAGGAGATATTCGAATCTGTTCGCTACCAGTGATAAATTCAGATACGTTAATCCGGGACAATTTCTGTTTATCGGGGAAATAGTTTTCAAAAAAAATTACAGTTTTCCTCACAATTACTTGTATTTAGTTTGAGTCAAAATTGCCTAAAGACATTAAAAGTAAATTCAAATTCATACCTACTCCTGTTAATCTATTGCGTGACAATGAACAACCTATTTTGTGCTCCATGATTAATTAATCGAATGACGTTTCGTGAAGATAATTTATAAAGAATGGAAGGTATTTCAAATGTCAAAATCTAACTTCACTTCACATACACCCACGTAATAGGAAATTTTAGTAAGCAAGAAATATTACATCTTTCGTGTATTTCATCAAACATATGTGCAGTACCTAACGAAAAGTAATTGGTCAGGTTCGGCAACATCGTTTGGCCGTCATGTGACCCGAAATATATCTAATGTATTTCAGTGGGAAAGAGAATCGGTTGTGACCGACACTGATTTTGATAAGCGTGTATTCGTGGATCCCATCTCAGTGGGTTGCTCAGCAGGGAAATAGTCATTAAGCCAAACAAACCCCAAAAGTTTCATCATTTGTCCTATGTAAATGGAAGGTGTAAGACATTGCAAGAATGCCAATACTTCCGGGCGACCGAAAAATATGACCAACAGGTATCGTAGAATCCAGGCACGTAAAATTGTCGAAAAATCGGACCCAGTCGATTGCCATTGCCACAATTAGAAAAATTTTAGAGCATCAACAGGGATATTTTTTCCATTGGAACATTGCGAACAGAAACTTACCTCAAGCTGTTCAACAGGAGCAAACGCAACTGGCCACTGGAGCAGTGGTAATCGGATCTGTGGAGTAATGAGTAGAAGTTCACACAACGTTGGTCCGATTGACGTGCATGACTGGAGACTACCCGTCAACACCTTCTACTAGTGGCCACCAATAAATTTATTGGTGGTGATTTTATGGTATGTGGTGTTTCACATACTACGTTGTGGGAACACTAGTAATTGTTCATGGCAGTATGGACCCAAAGTCATACTGTAAATTTCTAGACAATGAAATGCTTCCAACATTTCGCTGTGCTTACGGAACGGATCCTTTTACTTCCAAGGTGACAGAGCTAGATACGTGACAGAGCTATGTTACGTTGTTATATTTGTAAGAGGAAAATGCGGGTTGGGAACTTAAGTTACTCAAGTTTAGGTCATGCAGTCACATCTTGCCACCGCACATGTGCATCATTAGCAACAAAAATACGTGAACATACTGGTACACTAACTAATTAAGTTCGCATCAGAAGCAACATGACAAACTGTCATTTCGAGTTTACGGTAAACACAGTATGCTCCGGTGACTAGGTACTAAAGACATTGCTACTTTGTACAATGTCGTTGTTACCTGGACTCAGTGTTGGTATTAGTTTCAAGGTAGATATTCACTGTATGTAGTGTACGACCTTTGTTATGCTTTACTGTCCCGGTTTCGGTGTATATCCCAACTGAATTTAGCCTGCTGTATGTTGCTGTCAGAGAACACAACAAAGTTTTGAAACGAAATTTCAAACAGCAGAGAGGTATTAGTAGCACTGGCTTCTATTACCAGCGCAAGTATAACATTATTGTATACAAAGGTTAAATATCGAAGTTCTTGAGAGTGGAATTTTCACAGTTTTCGTAGAAGAATAGACATAGTGTTTGCTTATTACATAGTCTATACAGTAAACTGTAGTTCTATCCTGCGGACAATGTACCCTTGAGAAAATGTTGCTGTTTTCTTTTAAAAACAAATACTCATCCATAGGCAACGTGAATCAGGAGACAATTCCATGACCGCATTTGTCATAGCTGTAGTGCTGGTGATATGTATGTGTTCTCCCGCTCACGTATATCAAATATGTGCTAAACAAACTGGTCGTATCATTTAAGAGACCGAGAAATAATAATAGAAATATTTCCGTTTTATCACTCAGGTAATTAATATTCCTAAAGCTTCATTAGCTCTAACTGGTTCAATATTCATATTAATGTGATAGTTTCCCTATACTGATGTTGTCCGTAACACTCAGTATTGTGTGTTGTTATTATAGGTTAAGTAATAAAAAATCCCTTGCTCCAGGCCTACAGGCTGAGGTAGATCTCGAAGTTTTTTTATTTTCAAAATTCAAATCTCGCCTTATATGAGCGCTATCGAAAAACTGTTTATTGATTTGTAGATTATTCATCAAGAGCTGTTCAACGATACCCCACAAGACGTATATATATATATACTAGATTTGCTTCGCTGGGAGCGTTGCACCCAGACCCCCGTAGGGGGCTAGGTCCCCAACTTCAGTGGTTTTGAGAGAATGCGCCTCCTTTACTTTAACCAAAATCTCCCTGCAACACTCCACCACAATGGTGTCCATCTGCACCTTCCCACAGGGGGCTGAGCCCCAGAGGGAAGATTTGCCCCATTTATTGTAACCCCCTTCAAAGCTCTTCAAAAAAAATTCGTTTCTCTACCTTCAATGATTTGGAAATTGGGTTTTTGGGGGCGAACATTTTGGATCCAAGTTGACGACTTTTTGAAAGTTTTCTTATATTGTCGTGACCTACTTGTGATGGTACACCTTCAAGCAAAATTTCATTTATCCAGCTCAAACGGTGTGCCTAATGGGATTTTGGATCCAAGATGGTGACTTTTCCCAAATGTTTTAATAATTCCCTAAACTACTCATCATAATGCACCTTTATGCCAAATTTCGTATATCTAGCTCAAACTATATGGAAAATAGATTTCTTGCTTAGGCCATTTTGGGTCCAATATGGCGTCTTTGAATTAATTAGGTAACATGTTCGTAATCATACAGTGATGTTGTAGCTTTATCCCAAATTTGATATCAATAGCACCAGGCTGTGTATTCTATACATCAATGGGTTCGGTGGCCATTTTGGATCCAAGATGGCGACCAATTTTGCTCATTAACGAACTTAACCGAGCTATTAAACCCGGAAACAACATATAAAAATGTGGTTCAAATATCCAAAATTATGGCCGCTAGCGTGTAAATATATATACCTAGATATCGTACCGATCTCAACAGGTAGTTTTTTCTTCGAAATCTACCTAAAAACGAAAATTACTGAAATTTCCATTAAGAGTTTCGTCACAGCACTGCTTGTAAATTTTATTGAGTGCTTGAATTATCCAAACGAAGTATCTAAGTTCGATTGTATTTTATTTTTATATCATAGTATTTTGCGTTTGCCATTGGAGTGATTTCGTCATAACAGGTTAGTCACTATTAGAGGCACAAAATTTCAATTTGATTTGTTGTTGCAGGCATTACTAATGCTTGTTGCACGGGTTGCACTTACGTTTTTTTTGTTAATTTCCAAAACGATCTCTACTATGAAATTACGGCACAAAACTAGCGTAGTGTTTATATAGTCATCTACCTATAAATTTCATTTACGTAAATCTTGAAATATCTGTTGATGTGCTGCACGTGTGGAGTGAATGGGATGCAATGAATGATGATTTTTAATTAAATAAACAATATTATTAAAGTCCAGATGCATCCATCATCTGGAATCTCACCACTAATATTAACTGTCAGAAAATAGAAAAGATTCCATCTAAATTCCTCAGACTCTTAACGTACGAAACAACTGGCTTTTATCCTAAATTTGAGCATTATGTAAACCTGATTCAGAATTTTAAACACCTTACGCTGGAGAACAGGAGAATCATTATTGACTCACTCTTTCTTTATAAATTAATTCATAACTGCGTAGATAGTATAGACTTACTCTCTGAAATCCAATTTCGGATACTAGAACACGAATGGATAACAAAGGTATTTTCCACTGTAGGAAAGCCCGAAAGGAGATTCTAAAAAAGTCACCCATTTGGAGAATGTGCTTTTCGTACAATAAATTATGTGGAATGAAAAACGAGGTAGATATATTTAATCAAACCCAACAAGTTTTCAGAATAATTTAATAAAATTATTCTAAAGCAAGTAAAATTACTTTAGCCAGTTCTAGTTTATAAACACAGGATGGCCAAAAAGAAAAAGAAAAAGAAAACTTACGATGGGCACATAAAAGCCTAGAAGGGAATACTAAATAATTTAATTATATTTGTATTATCAGTCTTATCTTATTCTTATATCTATATTTGTATATTTACTTTGTGTTTTTACAGTATATAGTATTAACTTACATATATTACATATACATTATTACTCCACTTGAATTAGCTATGATAATTTTAAATTTGGCTTTATATTTTGATGTATTTCTCTTGTGTTTAGCATATATTGTGTTTATATTTTGTTGATATTATTGACAGTATGGATTGATGATATTTCACCAAGCATTCCTGTAAATACAAAAAACTTAATTCTAATTTACTTTTTACACAATACCGTAACTGGGCACGTTGTTTTGTTCTTAAATAAATAATATTTATTTATAAAGTTGGAGAGTGAAAATTAAAAATGAAATAACTAGCACCATATGTGTAACTATCAAAAATGAAAACATTCAAGGCAAAACTGAGGTAATCTAACAGCAAGGAATGCAACCAGCATTATAATGAAATTCCCTTCTCTGCATTTATAGCCATTTATAGATATAAAGAAACTCGTGACCTTTATTTCCATCTGGACTTGTTCTTTCTCGCTTCACATGATGCACACTGATTAATATATTTTCCAAGACATTTCTTGTCCTTGTACGCACTTTCTTTACATGACTCGAATATCGCTTCATTCAACGTTAATTCTGGCATCTCCATTAAAATGACGAATGACTTAATTTTATATATAACGTCGGGAATAGCTAAACATAAATAATTCCACCTCTTAGATCTTAACCCGATATAACTTTATTTATTTATATGTTCCCATATTTGAAATAGATAGCTGACTGTGATTACAAATGACAAGTTGAAGCATACTTTTCAATATTTGTTTAATAGTTATGCTTTTACGAAAACATATTTTGAAATCTAAATATGGTCGTATCAAGCTGATTTGAAACAGTACTAAAATCAATTATTCTTCAAGAAATATGAGGAAGATACAAGGACATTCTGAATTCAATTGTTTTTTATTACCAAGTACTTCCAGAAATCAAACGTTAAGCATAACATCTACTATACTTAAAATTAATGATTTGTGTTGGCAGTTGAAACAGAGAATTGGTAAGAAACAAAAAATCTTTGAAATGGTATTTCAAAACGTATACACAATATACTTTGATCATAAGACAATCACGAACGGAAGGACATAAATGAACTGAACAACTTAGTATCAAATCACATTTAATATAACCAACTCACATACAAGCAGTATTTTCTTTTAATTCTGATAATTTACATTTACATATACAAGCTTCGTTTTACTTAACATAACGTCTTATAAAGTCATGAACATTTCACATACTTTGACAATAGCCAGGAGATATCGTGCGGTCTACGGTTTAAACTATAAGGACGTGTTTAATATGTAAATCTTAACAGTACTCAAAGGAATATTTAAAGTTACAATCTAGAAAAACTATGAATCTAATATTCATAGGAAACGTACATATCCAACACAGTGAGGAAAGTAAAACAATTAATATGTCAATACAACCATTATGATATTTTCTTTACAGCTTTCAAAAAACACTGCAATTCTGCATATCAACGATTCTGAATAAAGGTTTGATAATCAACCCTACTTCTCAACTTCGTAGAATAACAGATAAAGGCCGCGGTGTCTCTGTTGGTAGAGCGCTCACCTCTGGTGCTAGGGGTCGTTGGAACGATCCCTCCTCATGCCATGTGGGCTTTGTGGTGGACAAACACCGTGTGCTTGGGTTTTCTCTGGGTACTCCCGTTTCCTCCCATTTTCTTCATTCCACCAATTTATCCCATCATCATCCAAACGGCCTGAGCCATAGTTGCCTAAAGGCCTTAAAATAAATTCAAAATTCAATAACAGGTAAGTATAATATAAGGTAAGTACTAGGTAAGTATAATTTTAACCTATCACTATAATTTGTCTTTTTCTTTATTTTTTCCAGGTAAACACTGGTAATTCTGATATAGGTAAGTATAGATCAACTAATAAGTACTTAAATAATATTCTTCAATATTTGTCTGAGAACATTTTTGGTACAAAAGAAATATTTGCGTCAATCTATATAACGGGAAACATGCTTTCGACTTTTAACGTAATACTAGTTTTAGAACATGTTTCGAGAAATAATATTTTTTTTTCTTACGACGTATATAAACGATCTTAATCGGAATAAACTACTAAGAATCATGCATGTCTACTGTAGATATCAGGTGCTTAGTGATTAACAACATCCATTGCACATCCAAAACTGCTCAGACTAATATTGAAGACCTGAATTGAAAAACATCCCAAGGCCAATTTTTTTCGAATTTGCATTTTTTTCTGTTCTTCGGTATCTATCATCGAAGGGCTATCCACTTGCATAAATATTACATCCTAATCCTACCAGAGAAACCCTTTTTAACACAAAATAATTTGCGCTGAATAGGATAACATACGAAGATCTTGGAATGTTTTTCGTTTCTCTTGAAAAAATATACTCTGGTAGACTTAGGATGTCTTGCAATTCAGGTCTTCAATTCTTGTTAACATGATCCTCTAAATGAAACACCATTGGTATGAATACACATATTAAAATAAATTGTCATGGCCACATTATACATAAAGGCTAACCGCTCATGAGCTAATAACCTATCTGATAAATTATCTAATGCCTAGGCCTACTCTGGATATTCAGGCAATAACTACGCCTTACACTCGCCACTACACTGTTCAGACACGTTATCGGAACAACGAAACTATTTATGGAACTTATTTCCCACTATCGATTACCAGTAGGGTGTTTCTGTTTTGGGCAGTAACAACACATTCGAATTTTTCATGCATGCCTTAAACACCTGAATCTTCACTGCCTTCAAATTACACAACAATATCCTATCAAGTACGTTGCACTCTAATCTTGGCCAAAATAGACATTTCCAGTGTAAAACGCTAAGAAAGAAACGTTAGTACTTATGTACTACTACATAGGCTAAAGTTGGATTTCACTGCTTCGCTTCATCTTTCTTGATATTACTTATACCTTGCATTTAGCTAGTAACACCACACATTAGGAGAAATCCGGTCTCGTATTTTTCTCAAATGTTGGCACGTGAACCAAATTAGAGTTCACCGTTCGTCGCCTGACATGCAAGTTTCGTCTTCAAGTTTCTCTAGCTCTATGCGGCCACTGGGTACGACATCCTTTTCCATTTACACGGGGAACGCAACTTTTTCCAATGTTAAATGTGCTTCACGGAACTAAAGTATAATCCAATACACTGCGAACTGAGTTCTCAATATTTTTTAGTGGAGGATTTTTACCCCGTTATGCATGATTTGTATTCTTAGTTTCTGATGTATTACTTACTATTCACCGAAGTTTGTCGGTATATTACGTTAGTAGCCCGTACAACAGTTCTGGAACTTGTGAATATAACTTTACGATTGTTATTAATTTAATAGTTGTAAGATGGCAGTTTAACAAAGCAAACTTTGTAAGACCCAAGAAATTTGATAGATGAAGTACATGAATTCGAGGTTGAACTGGTAATGAAATAAACGTCATACACTGTCAACTTTGTGAACATAAATATAAATTCAGTAACAAACAATTAGAAACTTCTCCGAGAGAGAGAAACATGCACATATAGAATTAGTGTAAAACATTTCATATAAACGTATGTTTGTTTTTCGTACAATTCAATTTCATCTCTACGTATCTTCTGCGTAATATAAATCAGTATATAATGGAATTTAAAGCACGTAGAATAGCATACGAGTAATAGGTTCCGAAGCATGCGGAGCTCGTGCTAGTTGTTCCAGCAAAGGTTCCACTAAGCGCCGACAGAACGTAAACAAAGCAAGCGAAAATAAGGCAATAAATCTATCTTTACCGTCCCATGGCACTGAAAGTCCTTTAAATTAGCTTTTTTAAGGGTCAAAATTTGGGGACTTTTTTAAGGGCCACCGGGCTCGCACCGCCGCCTGTCTTGGCATTGGCTAAGATATGTCGGTCCCTCCAGAGTCCTCCCTTAGCATTCCTCCTCATGTAGGCGGTACTGCCACAGACACCTCCAAATCCCATATAAAGCCTTCCAGACTGCAAAACGCAGCAAATACACTGTTGGTCGAAAATGACCCAGGAAAGCATACCCCGAAAGACGCTGTCCCACTTGAGGCTAGCCCTATACAGCAGACAGGTACTGTTTCTTTTCGAAATCGTCATTCTGAATACTACACCATACCCAACACTAATCTAGTTAGACGTGTTCATCACCAGTCTAATCCTTCATTATCCTCCACTCAAATTCGAGAGCCAGATGAAAATTTGTCAGATGACGGACATGAAGAACAAATGCAAGGTGCATATGATATTCATTCCGAAGATCAATTTCCAAATGTAGACGCCGCAAATTCAAAACCTATAAACGGGAAACAGCGCACAAATCCAAATGCCATATCTGCCAGCGACACTGACAGCGACATGGAAATTGAAGGCTGGACAAAACCACATCACTCGGCAAAAGTCCGAAAACTACAAAATTCAGTCAATCCCATAAAAACAAACAATCGCTATCAACCATTAGATGGAAATGGAACAACCGATAAAGATGCCAAACAATCTGAGAAGACTACCAATAATTCTGTCAGACCACCACCACTGTACATTTATGGAATCAATAATAAGTTTCAATT